>CAUYRH010089120.1:0-12173 GCA_963574655.1 Perodicticus potto | reverse complement strand
GAGCAGGGAAGGGGGTGAGATTCTCCACCTGGGGGGGAGAAAGAGCAGGGAAGGGGGTGAGATTCTCCACCTGGGGGGGAGAAAGAGCAGGGAAGGGGGTGAGATTCTCCACCTGGTGGGGGGGAAAGCAGGGAAAGGGTGGGGTTGGTTTGTAGGAAGGGGGTCTCATTCATTTGTGTGTTTGTTTGTTTTCTCCTTTTAGTAAAGATGGGGTCTTACTCTTGCTCAGGCTGGTCTCCAACCCCTGAGCTCAAGCAATCCACCCACCTCATCCTCCCCGAGTGCATCCTAGCACTAGCCCTAGGCGTAAGCCACCACACCCGGCCATGACGGGCAAAATCTTCTTAGTGAAGACACAGAAGCAGACACAGTCCCCCAGACAAGCAGCTTTCACTCGGCTCACGGCCCACCTCCTCGTAACCCCTACCCCACCTCCTCTCACACCATTCCGGGACCTGTGCTGTCGTACCGTGACTTTCGGCGTTTAAGCTCTTCAGTCTCTTTTCTGTCTGCCCCATGAAGGCAGGTCTCAATTTCCCAGTAAGTTGTCAGGTCTCTGCTGTAGTAGCACCGGGAAGCCTGCCTGCTCCCACAACACATCTGACCTCGCCATGGACATATCATCACTGCCTGAGAATCTCTTGTTGACCTGAATTAAATTGGTCACAACGGATTCTCTGTCACAAACGACCCAATGCAACAATGCTTCTCTCTGATGCCAGTGTACACAGTTGTCATTGTGACAAAGGAAAACTTTACTGTATGTTATTTTCACTACAGTCTAGAAAGGCAAGAGCAGAGACCAACTTGACCCATTTACATTTCTTTTTCCACCACTAGGAGCCCTACCCCCTTCCCTACTCTTTCTCCTCCCCCAGACATCTCAAAGAATCTAATCATCATCTTTTGAAACCCCCTGTCACCTTCCACCCCCTCAACCAAATGCACATACCTCCCCAAATACTAAACCACACACCTCAGATTTTTAAAGTTCAAGAACTAACAAGAAGGAGTAATTGACTCATTTTTCCTTGATTCAAAGTGCTGTGGGTTTTCTAGAGCAGCCCTGACACCCTGAAGACCAAGGGGGCTCCTACTTCCCTACCAAATTGAACAATGGACTATAAATTCCACCAGCCTAATGTGCCACCTTGAGCACATAGATTCCTTCTCTGCTCTAGGCTTGGGATCCCTCACCTACCAAGGAGGGGCTTATTCTGGGCTGTCTGAGAACCCCTCCACATGCCCACTCTGTGGCTCTCTGATTTCCTTCCCCCTCCTGGACTCCCTGCACAGGACAGCCTGCTCCAAATCCAACCCCAGGCCCAGTAAATCTCTGCTGGCCATCACAGCTCTTCCGCTGCCAGTAGAAAGGCGGGAAGAGGATTTCTTTTTCTTCTCTTTGTTTTAATTAAGTTGCATGCTGAGAAAAGCTCTTGAAAACTGCTGATTCACCCAAGATGGAAAGAAACCCACCCCCCACCCCCATGAAAGGACAGGTCTCAAGGGGCTCTCAGTTGTCCTGTGGAGGAAAAGCTACTCTAAAAACTTTGATGGGTTTGATTTCAGAAGTTCATATGGATACTCAAGCTATTCACCATTTTTGTAAGTGGACAGTAAGTACATAAGGGATGGCCTCAGGAAAGCCACCCCCAACTTTGATATTTTGTAGATTCCTTCTCTGAATGGCACAGAGGGCATAAGGTTCCCACTGGCCTTTGCCTGGAGAAGTCACTTCCAAAGGAGAAGGAAATACTATCTAAACCACGATTGCCCTCTAAGGAGAGTAGCTCTTAATACATAAGAAACGCTTTGGATCTGCTGGGACCTGGGTGAGTTAGGACATGCACAATGGGCCCAAAGCCAAGTGTAGGAACAGAGACAGGGAAGAGTCGAATGTCTCCACAAACTAATAAGAAAAACTGGAATTTGGGAGGAGAACCCAAAAAGCAGGGGATGAGAAGAAAGCAGAAGGATAAAGAGAAGAGCTAGTAAACTGGATGAAGCTGGGGCTCAATGTGGGGTGCAATGGCCAGTGAAAGCAGTCAGGGATGGGAGGTCAAAATTTGGATGTCTATTTTCAATACAGGGTTGTGTGTTATTGCAATAAGAACCCTCCCATCTTCCTCTTAAATCTACTCTAAAACCTTCTCTACAAACGTCCATGAGTGAGTGGGGCTTGGAGTTGGTTTGTGCTGGTAAAACTCAAGGGAGAGGCTCAATTTCAGGTACGCATCCGTGTGGACTAGAACAACAAAAGGAGTCGAGCCACAAGATAGAAAAGCAGGAGAAAATAACCCTCAAAGAACTGGAGAAAATGCCACTTGTTCACTGCGTATTGAATTGGTGGCCTGAATCCACTGTGGCAAATATCAGTGGGGAAGAATACCCATGTGCATTGTGTGTGAATGCACACATGCCCGGACACACACACACACACTGGAAAAACTCCAAATAAAAGGCTTAGGGAGAATATTGGGCCCAGTCTGGCACAGATACAGGAGAAACCGGGCTGACAATGAGCTGTTTCTCCCCGGAATCTGAGCAGAGTCCTGGTTGCTGCCAGGGCCCTGAGAAGTCAGCACCAGGAGGGGAGGCAGTTGCTGGCTGCAGTGGGGTGCGGATGTGCAGGCCAAGTGCTGGCCACGGGGAGGGGAGCAGACCAGGAGCGGGTGATCAGATGAGGTATGAATTGCTCTTGATGGTTCAGTGCTTTTACATAGAATATTTGGAAATGTCTAAAAATCATGGTGCCTCAAAGATGGAAGCTGGCTTCCCCCTATAAATACAGCCCCTGTTAGAGCTGTTAAAGAGTGTGTGAATGTACATTAGGAAAAATCGAACCAAGAAAGGGAGCAGGGAAGGTTAGGTGGTGGGAAAGAACCAAATTCCTGGAAACAATATAATCCCCGGGGTCGGGGAGTGGGTCTTCGCCATGGAAATAGACTCTTCCGTAGACGGAAAAAGAAACTGAGGGAGTGAGGAAGGGTTAGCAAGCCTCACACAGGCCTGCCTAGGCCCTAAATCTCC
Organism: Perodicticus potto; assembly: GCA_963574655.1. Taxonomy (NCBI): domain Eukaryota; kingdom Metazoa; phylum Chordata; class Mammalia; order Primates; family Lorisidae; genus Perodicticus; species Perodicticus potto. Next base: position 9,143 of record CAUYRH010089120.1, on the reverse strand, counting down.
CCCCGTCCTCACATGTTATGTGTCTTCAGTTTGGTTCATTTCTCCACTTGTTCACTGAACACCTGACACGAGCCAGGCACGGGTCTTGATGCTCAGGATATGGACAGGAAACATACAGGCCAGGCCCTGCTCTCTCAAATTTAGACAGCAGACGAGAAAATGAAATAATGTTAGATACTCCCAAGTACCCTACGTGTAAAATGAAGCAAAGAACCATGCTGGGGAAGGACTTGGGGGAGGGATGGCCCTGGAGAGGGGCATCAAGAAAGGCCTCTCTGAGGAAGACTCCCTTGAACTGCCCTTGAACTGGGCAAGGAGAGGCAGAAGGTGCTGGAGGAAGGCAGCCTGAACAGAGGCAGCAAATGCAAAGGCCCTGGGCCTGCAGAGGGAGGGTGTCTAGAAGCACAGGGTCAGGTCCTGCAGGTCCCTGCCATTCACAATGAGACCAGTTGACATGGGCAGCCATCTGGGCCCTGTCCTGGAGCAGAGTCTCTTTCCTGAGCCGGGGAGGCCATTTTTCCAGGTAGAGAACCCTGGAGCGAGCTTGGCACCCACGGAGGAGGCTCTGGGAGCTGAGCTTACCCTGCCGAGCCACCAGGTGGCCCTGTGAGGAGCCTGCCACTCTGCTCCCTCCCGCCATCGCTGCCACTTTTCCTGTTCCAAGGTAGAAGCATTTTTTTTTTCCTCACTGAACAAAAGCTCCTTTAGCAAAAAGTTCTTTTCCTTTTTTTTTCTTTAACAAAAGGGATCAATAACAACTAGGCCAACAGGACAGCCCAAGTCCAAGTCATCTTTTCCATCCTGATGGCTAAAAGAGGGAACTTGTGTTAACCAGGGGGCTCCTCAGTGCTCTGCTTTTTTCAAAGCACCACAGCTCAACCCTCCTGTTCAGCTAGACAGCCCTGGGAAAATAGAAATGCCAGCAGACAACAGACACAGGCCCAAGTCCAACCCCTCCAAGGAGCAGATTCCCTAGCAGCAATGACATCTAAGAACTTAAGAATCTTGGGGTGATGGTGTGTGAGAGAAAATGGGAGATGGGAGAGACAGAGAAGCTTCAGAATGAAAAGGCGAGGTGGCTCACTCCTGTAATCCTAGCACTCTGGGAGGCCAAGGTGGAAGGATCACCTTGAGCTCAGGAGTTCCAGACCAGCCTGAGCAAGAGCAAGACCTCATCTCTAAAAGATAGCCAGGCATGGTGGGCGACTGTAGTTCCAGCTACTTGGGGATGGCTGAGGCAAGAGGATCATCTGAGCCCAGGAATTTGAGGTTGTTGTGAGCTATGACTCCACGACACTCCACTACCCAGGGTGACAAAGTGAGACACTGTCTCAAAGAAAAAAAAATAAAAAGAAAGAAAATTTTTAAAAAAAAAAAAAAAGAATAAAAAGGCAGACAGGAGTTTGGTATTTTCACATCATTGCTTGTAATTATATGTATTATTAAATAAAGGCAAGAATTGTTCCAGACTGCCTAACACACCCGTGCCCTAGAAAGTGTTGTTTTGTGTGGAAAAAACGGACTTTGGCACATAGCTGGCATCAGGAAGCAGGGTCTGCAGGACTGGTCAGGGAGCCACATCAATTCATGGTGCCATGGTGCCACGGGGCCCAGGGGCCTTTCAGGGCACTCTGAAGAGTTGAAAGGGAAAAAAGCAGTCCATCTTTATGGATCTTGCAATCTAATACTAGTCATGGGAATTCTTGCCCATTGAAATTCTTTTCCTCCTTTTTCATCTGTTGAAATGAGCCTCTCCCTCCCTTGAGCTTCCCTAGTCCTTAGCACACATTAGTCATGTCTGGGCCTGTGTCTTCACCAGCTGGAGTGCTCCCTGAGGCCAGGCTTTCCTGTCACTCACACTGATGGTCCCCCCCCCACAGGGCACACCCACAGCGCCTGGCACCTGGCTGGCCCTTCTCAAGTGCTCACTGAACTAAATGTTGACGTGGTAACAGGAAGCACAGCCACAGAGCCCAGGGGAGGGTCTGTGACCTGAGTGAAAGGGCTGAGTTTAATAGGGTCTGGAGAGCACTCCCCTTAGGCCAGGCAAGGCCCAGCACACAGTGTCCTGAGTAATAGTGTTTTGTTATCTTGGTTTGTTTTTTCCACTAACACAGTGGGATTTGAGAAGCTTAAAAACATACTTATAAATTTTGAAGGTCCCTTTGCCTTCAAATCCCTCCCCTGTCCCTAACATTGTGCCTATTACCCTTTCATGAGTCAAATTAGTGGGCTAGGACAGTGAAGGGGCCTACCTTAGATATAAATCTGAGAGGACAACATATTTGGGTATTATAACCCCTTTACTAAAAAGTAGGAAAACAAAATTCAGAAAGACTAAGTAAGTTGGCTAATGTCACACCACTTGTAAGAGGATAAGACAGGATTTAACCCCAGACCTGACTTCAAAATCATTCTACTGCCACTGCCTTAGGCAAACCCTGCCCGGGGGCACAGAAAGACAGCAGGGTTTCCCAAAGCAGCTACCTACAGCAAGATCATCTGTTTTCTTCAAAGTGCAGAACCCAAGGTTTCACCTACTTAAATCAGAATCTTGGGGAGTGGGGATGATATTTTGATAAACTCCCTCAATTGATTCTTGCTGTCATGTTTGAGACCCATTGATCTTGGGGCAAGATTTAAAAGTCTCTGCCTCTGGAAGTAGCTGATGGGGAACTCAAGTGGATCTTGACTCAAGACTCAAAAGAACAAATTTTAGGAAGCCATGCTCTGGGTCCGAAGGACAACATTGCCTTCACCTCTGGACATCAAGACTAAGATGTGGGCCTGCTTTTGCACTGGTCTATGCATCAAGAGTAAGGCAGCAATCAGCAGAGCACGTGGGTGAAGGCTGCCCTTTTACTTTTTTGTCAATATCTGTACTGGAACTCAGGGACCTTCTTATGATGAATGAATACGTATAGAAGAGGGTGTAGAAGGGAGAGAGCAATATTGTTCAATATACCTACAAAACAAGTATCTGTTTATTACGTTATATGTAATGTGTGTATTTAATACTATTGTTCTCATCGCTCCATTCTCCAACTCGCTGACACAGGAACACACACACACTTAAAGGACATACGTCGTGATTTAGTTCATTTTGACAACGCTCACTGGGACAAACTGAAGGTGAATACATAACCCTGGAACGTGAAGCCGTGAGAGGACTTTTCTACCGGCCTGACCACGAAAAGGCAGGAAGCGCCGTGGTCAGTTGCCTCCAGTGGGGAGGAGGAGGAGAGGCCTGCTATGCTAGTCCATCATCTTCTCGGGCAAGGTCACCGGCCTCATTCCTCCAATAACTTCCAGGAGGTGAAGCATAACAGCAAGGTCATCTGGAGACAACCTGCAAACTGGATTGCAGGGAAGTTCATCTCTGCCCTGCTCTCCTGGTAGCACATGGCGTTTGGGCAAGGTTGGCACCCTGAAGAGGTTCATATGGTGAGTTTAGAGCCACCACTGGCATAGTCTTGCTGGGACATTGCTCTGATCACACACCTCCCCAGGCTTGGCCCCCTTCAGTGGCCCCCAATTGCTATATATTCAGTCAAAACCCACTGGTCTGGACTCCAGACAGTTCTCAGCTTTCTCTGGAAAACCTCCCAGGACTCCCTCATACCAAGTAGCATTCCTCATGACTCTGAACTTCCAGCCCTTCGCACCCTGATATTTGCTTAACTGGAATTGAATTAAATATTTGTTTAGACGGGGAGAAGGTGATGGGTCAATTCACACCTAATGGTTACAATACTCACTGTCTGGGTTATGGGCCCACTTACAACTTTTACTCAAATGGTACAAAAGCAATTTATGAAACAAAAATGTTTGTACCCCTATTAATAATCTTAAAATAATCTAACTAGTGGCAGTTTAGGCTGTTTTTACTTGGGCCATTATGAATGATGCTGCTTCTGGAAACACATGTTTTCAATTCTCTTGGGTACATATTTAGGATTAGAATTGTTGGGTCATATGGTAACTCTATATTTAACTCTTTAAAAACCAAAAAGCTATTTTCCAAAGTGGCTCTACCATTTTACAGTCCCACCTGCAGTGTCTGAGGAGTCTAGGATTCTCATTTCTCTGACATGTTATTATCTGATGATGATGATGACAACAGTGATGATAGTGATTGCCATTCTCGTGAGTGTGGAGTATTACATTGTGGTTTTGATTTGCATTTCCTTGATGGATTGAGCACCTTTTCATGTGCTTATTTGTCTTTTGTATATTTTATTTGGAGAAATATTTGTTCAAATCCTTGCTTACTTTTAACTGGGTTATTTGTCTTTTTATTGTTGAGTTGCAAGAGTTCTTTACATATTCTGGGTACTAGACCCTTGTCAGATACATGATTTACAAATATTTTCTACCATTCTATGGGTTGTCCTTTCAGTTTCTTGATCATGTCCTTGAAACACAAAAGTTGAATGTTGATGAGTCTAGTTTAGTCACTGGTTGCTTGTACCATAACTAAGAAATCATTGCCCAAGCTAAGGTCACAAAGATTTACATCTTTGAGGATGTTTTCTTCTAATATTTTTATAGTTTTAGCTACTACATTTAGTTCTTTGACCAATTTTGAGTTAAGTTTTGCATTTTGTGTGAGGCAGAGGGTCCAGATTCACTCTTTTGAATGTGGATATCCAGTTATATGAGCACACTTATTGAAAAGAACATTCTTTGTCATTGAGTTACCTGGTCAAGAAAAAAAATTTTAAACCAGGCACAGTGGCTAGCACTCTAGGAGGCCAAGGGGAGTGAAGCTCAGGAGTTCAAAACCAACCTGAGCAAGAGTGAAACCCCATCTCTACTAAAAATAGGAAAACTACCTGGGCGTTATGGCAGGTGCCTGTCGTCTCAGCTACTCGGGAGGCAGGAGGATTGCTTGAGCCCAGGAGTTTGAGGTTGCTATGAACTATGATGACACCATGGCACTCAAGCCAGAGCAACAGAGTGAAACTCTCAATAAATAAATGAAAGAATGAATGAATGAATAAATACATAAATAAAATTTTAAGATAACCTTAAACTGATCCAACAATCTGGCTGTGTTAAAGACAATCACCACAGTCTGAGGTATGACAGTCAGGAATGCAGAGATTGGACAGAGTATTTTATGGAGTACCTACTATGTGAAAATTCTATGAGCACCATCTCAGCCCACCACTTTTTATATATACCAATGGTATTTAACCTTATTTAGAGTAAATAATCCTATGAGATTATGGACTTCTTAATACACATAATATTCTGCTTAAAACGTTAAAAAGTTCACAGATGCCTCTCAAACAAGAATCCTCTACACAGACCCCAGATTAGGAATCCCTGCTCTACCCTCCTTCCTACAGAGTTCATCCACTCCCAGGGCTGTGAGAACACCCCCCACTGTGGCCGACTCACTTTGTGTCTTATTTGTGTATAGTCCGATCCCACCCTTCGAACTCCACATTGCCACCTGAGTTCTTGACGTGGGTCCCTATTCCCCAGGTGCCTTCAACTTGTCATACTCCTCCCACCCCACTCTCCCGCCCCCCGGCTAATAACCCCAACTTCCCTTTCTTCTGTCACAGCACTGTTCTTCCCATCACCCAGCCTCAAATCTCAAAGTCATCTGCACTTCTTCTTCCTCTCACTGCCCCTCCCCCAACATCTGATGAGCGCTCAGGTTTATATAATAGTTCCTTTACCCTGCCCACCTGCCACTGCCCTGCCTGGGTCTGAGCTCTCACTCTGAGGCCTGAGCTGATGCAATACGTATTTCTGGCCCTGCTTGTTTCTTCCCTTTGGGTTCTTCACTTTCTAATTTATTACAGCACCAGATTTACCAGATGAAAGAACAGTTCTGAGCATTTCACTTTCTGGCTCAAAAAAATCTCAGTGGCTTGTCGTAGTCCTCCAAATTTAGTACAAACCCAACTGGTCAGGAATCCAAGAACTTCCATCTCTGACTCCAACCAACCATCTGGTCTCATCTCCTACCTCTCCCCAGACTCTCTGTGTTCCAACCAGTCGTGTCACCACTGACATTCTCTGTCTTTCTTGCCTCTTCCCTTCCTTCACTTCCCAGCCACCATCCTTGGCAGGTTAACCCTGATGAGCCTTCAAGCCTAGCCCAATGCAATTGCACAGCTGGAGCGGGGGGAACCAGCTCATCTCTCATAGTAACAGACGTATTTTTATGTGAACTCTACTGTTACGTGTATTATACATTTTACATTCCTTTAAGCACACAGCATAGTGTCTTAAACAAAATGTTTCTGTCATGAATATCGGTCACATTCAGCGGTGATTCGCATACAGGAATGTGAATCAGAATCACTTGGGGACCTTTTTAAAAAATTCCCTACTTGGGACCCAAGACCTCAATATGTTGAAAAGTTTCCACTGGTGATTCTGGTGTGCATCACTAATGAAGACCTGCTTTTCAAATTAACAAACTGTGCTTAAAATATACCTCGGTCATGTTGTGTGCGTTATCTCACTTAATCCTCATCAAGACTCTTTGGGGAGGTAGTAGTATTTTCCCATTCTTTGGATGACGAAATTCAGGCTTAACATGACTAAGGTCGGCCATTTATAAACAAATCAACTAAAGTAAATAAAGGTCCATGAAGGTCACTTATGATCTATTTGAGAAAAATTAGTAGTAATTTTCCAGGAAAATCTATGTCCAGATTTAGTGATTTTTGAGCTGGTTTTGCCTGTTCTTAGCTTTGTGATGTTGGAAAAATGACTTGCCTTCTCTGAGCTTCTGTTTTCTACAGAATGAGCGCAATATGATACCTACTATTGTCATAAAGTAGTAGGGAAGGAGTCAATGAGTTAACAACATGTAAAGGATTAAGTGCCTGCACGGGGTAAAGGCTCAGGAGGTGACCTATAACTCAATATAATTATTTTTAATTCAAAAATGGGTGTTAACCCAAAGTATTCCTACACAGTTCCAGTCAATGATGACAGGCTAAGGGGCACAATGGCAGGTAAGACTGACAGTCTTCAGGGTGGAGCAAAATTAATAAATAGATTTTTACAGAGGGACTTCTAGGTATCAAGCACTGGGTAGAGAGGAAAATAAACACAGGCCCCTTGTCCTCAGGTAGCTTACAAATTTTGTTACTGAGACCAAGACCACTCTACCCATGGGGAATTTGCCCATTGGTCTGGAGGCCCATGGGTTCTTGGGGAGATTGCTGACTCAGGATTTTCTGCCTCTGAGCTTAGGAGAGGCCCGTTTCCACACCATAATATTCCTGTCCCAGACAGCAAAGACAAGACAGAGAGGAACATGGAGTGATTCTGGGGTCTGATCGCTTCTACCACTGCCTGGAATCACACAGTTCACAAACTTCCCTTTGACATTAACCAAACATGGTCTAGTTCTGCTTTCTCTCCTTCCTAAATGTAGTGTGGGGTGGGAGGAAGGGGGTGATCGTAAATGATTGTAATGTGTTCTTTTGCAGTAAAAATACAGACCTATGAAATATTTCAGCTCTTGCAGCCTGCATTGGACTGCGAGTGCTGTTTAAATTCTTGAATTTGCATACCTTTTTTGGATTTGCTATACTCTTTCACATACAGCAAGGTAGGAATTATGGCTACTCTGAAACTGAGCTTCAGAGTTTTTGTAATTTACCTAAGTCCATACAGCTAATGAGCCACTTTAACATGGAACTTCCGGAAGGCTCTTTAAAAGGGAACAGACAGTGTGGTGTGGGTGGGAAAAGGGACATCTTTTGACTCCTCTCTTAATCCCACTTCTTGCCTGGAATTCAGACATTTTGGCTGGCGTGCGAGCACCCATGCTTTGTCTTTAAACGTGGAAGCAAAGTAAAAAGGGTAGCGAAGCAGAAAAAAATGACACCTAGGCCACTGATGTCTTCTTGCAACCCCAGACCAGCCCTGAGCAGCCTACATTTGGCTGTTTTTTTTAATATGCTGAAGATACTATATAGTGGGGCTTCTGTTTCTAGTAACTAAGCACACATCTTAGCTGCTATACAGGATTATCTACAACTGCATAAAACTGTTAACTAATCACCAATAAGAGCATGTTTAGAAATGATGTCACATCATTATAACTGTGTTTGGGAGTCGTTCTTTCTCAATTCCTCAGAGGGACCTATACCATCCTCTCCCACATGAACCATTAAAATAATAACTATTAAAAAAATAGATGCACGTATGCTATCATTAAAATCACGAAACAATATCTGTATAGGACGAAAGATCCTAAAATCTAAACTACAAAAATAATATAGAAGAGAAATTTAAGATGGCAGAATCATGGTTGACTTTTTAATATAATTTTCCAAATCATCTTTAATATTGCTGCCTCATCCTTTGATTTAAAGCATTCAAGAATTTTGTTTTTAATGCTGGGTTCTTTAAATCATCTGCTTTGCTACTGAGTTGCATTATTTGTTTTTGCCCGGGAGGTATAGAGCACCCAGCCCTGAGCATTTGAAGTTCTCTACCCCAGGGATTAGTATTTGAGTAATGGGAGGAATAATCCATATTCGCATTCTTAAAATAAAATTAGGGGAGCAAAGGTGTCTCCTTGGATTTAATGGATTCCTAAGGTTGTCTAAAGAGGGTGGAGGTGAGCAGAGGGGGACAAGGATGGGAGTCTTTAGACTTATAATACCAGGGTGGTGTGATCACCCCCTAGGACAGACCTCCCAGCCCACAGTTCTCCTGCTTCTCCCAATAGTACGTGGGAAATGTTTTTTTTTCCAGATATAGTTATCATTTTATTATGATTTTTCATATGTTTTTTACATTCAGATTAATATGAGGGTATAAATGATTAGGTTACATTGTTTTTCTTTTTTCTTTTTTTTTTAAAGGCTAAGATTAATTTATTATGCATAAAATAATTTTTTTTCCAGTGGTAAGACAGAATTTATTTACAGAAAAGAATACAGAAAACACTAAAGCTCCTGGTAGAGAGAGACAACTCAAGTGGGGAGAGAAAAGCTCTCTCTGTTTCTCTCCCGGTCTTTCCCAGTCTCCCCCTTTAGGCTTTTAGTCTCGGGGTATATATATAGGTGTATGGGTTCTTCCAATAGCACGTGGGAAATGGGTTGGTTTTTTTTTAATTTTTACATATACATGTGTTAATTAGGTTTCCACTTTTT
>CAUYRH010089117.1:0-37485 GCA_963574655.1 Perodicticus potto | reverse complement strand
GTCTTCCCAGCTATTCTGGAGGCTGAGGTAGGAGGACTTGAGTCCAGGAGTTTAAGACCAGCCTGAGCAACATAACGAGACCCCAAAAATGAAAATAAGAAAAAAAAGAAAGAATAATTTCCTTACTTTTTTTTTTTTTTTGAGACAGAGCCTCAAGCTATCACCATGGATAGAGTGTTGTGGAATCACAGCTCACAGCAACCTCCAATTCCTGGGCTCAAGCGAGTCTCCTGCCTCTGCCTCCCAAGTAGCTGGGACCACAGGCGCCCGCCACAACGCCCACCACAACACCCAGCTATTTTTTTTTTTTTTTGGTTGCATCCATCATTGTTGTTTGGCCAGCCGGGCTGGATTCGAACCCGCCAGCTCAGGTGTACGTGGCTGGCGCCTTAGCCTGTTGAGCCACAGGCACCGAACCTTCTTACTTATTTTTTACACAGGGTTTCTTACCTTATTAGACACTGTCCAGAATTGGCGCTCAGAAGTCATACCATGTAATTCAATTAAAATCTGTCGAATCCTCCAGGGATCCACTGACAATATAAGCTGATGTTCCAACTGGCCAATGTTGACACTTGCTGAGGCTAAGAAAGAAAAAAGAGATTTCTATTTCAATAATAATTTAAGTTAAAGATATAAATAAACCTATAAAAATGAGGATGACAATTTAACTGTGAGAAATTATGTATGTTTGTATTGTATCTATAAAGTAAAAGCAGTTATCAACTTGAGAACTGATGCATTCAACATCATGTAAATTACATATTAACTTCAATCCTCATGTAGAAAACCTAAGATATTTGTATCATAACTGTTTTTAATAAATGAATGTAGTTTAAAAATATAGTGAAAAGGTAAACAAAAGTAAAACTCAATTAGGTCAGGAAAAGAACTATGTGGGGCATATGGAAAGAATTAACATATATATATATTTTCCTACTTCTGAACATAATGTGTTAACAAAAGATGTACAAAATGTTAATTTAGAGTAATAAACATTAAGAATGTGTGGTCTGTAATAGAAGAGGAAAAGAGGAAGAATTCCCTTCCCAGAGAACCAAAAAATGGTCATTAAAATCCCTAATGTTGGGTGGCGCCTGTGGCTCAAAGGAGTAGGGCGCCAGCCCCATATGCCGGAGGTGGCGGGTTCAAACCCAGCCCCAGCCAAAACCTGCAAAAAAAAAATCCCTAATGTTAGCTATCAGACAGTCTTCAATAATGCATTTCCAAATGCATTTTGTATTCATTAATGTTATTCTTTTCCTTTACAAATGGACATCCAACGGTTTACAACTAGCAAGGATTAAAGTAGATAACATTTTGCTTTTGTTGAACCAAATGAATTGTCTCATCTACATTCAATTTTGAAGCTTATGTTTCTTATTATTGAATAGCATTGCACTTTTCACTTATATCTGCAAATTAGGGCAAAAATGAAAGAAAAACATCAACAAGGCAAAAATGGCAATGTTGCCAAAGCTGAATGTGTAGCCAGCACAGAACAGCAGTTACAGGCTGAAATGTATGAAAATCTGTCTCTTTTTGGTCTTAGCATTGTTTACCACTCACCTCCCCAGTTTTTTTTTACTTCTAAGAACATATTTGCAGTAGTATTACCTTGGTCTATTTGACCAGCTACCATCTTTTATGTATTTATACCTAAATTTTCATTAACCATGGGCTCAGCTGTTCCAGCACCTATCTGCTTATACAGAAATCTAACTATAGAAGAAAGCCAAATTTCTATTAATTACCAACATAGTATAAACTAAAAGAAGAAGACATCTTCAAATATATTTCAATGTCAACTTAAATAGTGGGGCAAACATGAAAAAATGCTCATCATTCTTAATCATCAGAGAAATGCAAATCAAAACCACTTTGAGATATCATCTAACTCCAGTAAGATTAGCCCACATCACAAAATCCCAAAACTACAAATGTTGGTGTGGATGCGGAGAGAAGGTAACACTTCTACACTGCTGGTAGGAATGTAAGCTAATACGACCTTTTTGGAAAGAAATTTGGAGAACACTCAAGGTACTAAAAGTATTCCTACCGTTTGATCCTGCAATTCCTCTACTAGGTATATACCCAGATGATCAAAAATTATTTTACAACAAAGACATTTGCACTAGAATATTTACTGCAGCCCAATTCATAATAGCCAAGACATGGAAACAGCCCAAGTGTCCACGGACCCATGAATGGATTAACAAATTGTGGTATTTGTACACCATGGAATACTATGCAGCCATAAAAAAAGATGGAGACTTTAAATCTTTTATGTTTACTTGGATGGAGCTGGAACATATTCTTCTTAGTAATGTATCTCAAGAGTGGAAAAAAAAGTATCCAATGTACTTAATACTACTATGAAATCAATATATAACCACCTACACACTCGTACGAATGGCAAAACATAACTATAATCCAGAAAGTAGAAGGGGAGAAGAGAGAGAGGGGAGGGGAAGGGAGGATATAGGAGGAGGAAAGGTATTTGCAGGGACGTCACCTAATGTGCATGATGCAATGTACATTTCAAAATTATTAAGAAATGAGTATAATTGTGATGGATGTGTTACTTAGTTCAATGTAAGCATTTCACATTGTATATTGAAGCAGTACCCTGAACCCCATAAATGCATCAATGTACAAAGTTATGATGCAATAAAAAAGAAAAGAAAAAAAAAAGAAATAGAGGGGCAAAATGTGCCAACATTTTAGCTGGCAGACTAGAGAACTAACCTGGGATATCATAAAATGAAGTCACAGGTTTAATGCACAGATTTACTCGAGGGGATCTCTTCCTCATCTGATCAACAAGTAGCTTTTGTTCTTCATCTTTCAACAACGTAATGAAAAGCTCATGTGAAGAAATCATGAAAACATACTGCAGATCTTCCAACTCCAGACACACATTCCTAGATCAGTGAGATATATTATAAAACAAAAAAGTACAAAATTTAGTTTGGGAAAAACAATCATATCGACCAATTTTTATTAATAAACTATTCATAAAGCCACCATTTCATAAACTGTATAACAATATTTTAAAATAGATTTTAAAATTTCCCTTTTGTCCTTTTTTAAAATTGAGATATCAAAGCCACAAGACACAAAAAAATTAATTACATAATCCTAAAGTCTCATGTGACTACACAAATTTGAACTTAACCTTAATTTGCTTTTAAATACCAGTTACTACCTGGTTATAAGACAACAAAGACAAACAAAAAAAACGTAAATAATGACAGATACTTTTCTCAAATGACTAAGTTCAAAGTTCAGAAAAATAAAAGAAAGGTACTTACTTTAGAAAAGCAGCCATGTGTCCCTTCAAAGAATCTGAAGCTTTTTCTAAATTTATTGATCTTGAACATACCTAAGAATTTGAGTGATTTTCATTTAAATATAGGTACTTCAAAAAATGAACACTATTTGGACTAACAGCCATGACTTACACATTATAAAAGTTATCTATGTAACAAAAACATTCATACCCCATTAATATTTTTTTTTAAATATGTGTAAATTGTAGTTGGAAAAGTTTAGACTTCAAAACAACTGAATTTTCCTATTTCAGCCATATACCAATCACAGATTTGGTTAAGTAATTTAAGAAATGACAGCAAGGAATAAAAAATTATAGAAAAGGACATGAAATATGACCATTTTAATAACTGCAAGCATTTATATTAATAAAGAATAACCTATTTAGCTAAGATCTCTCTCAGAATTTACCAAGTATACTGCCAAATCATATGAAGTGGAAAATCTTATGAATCAGAAGCTCCTGTCACAAAAGAAGATTGAAAAGAATGATTAATAACAGCTAATGAGGGCGGCGCCTGTGGCTCATCAAGTAGGGTGCCGGCCCCATATACCGAAGGTGATGGGTTCAAACCCGGCCTTGGCCAAACTGCAAAACAGAAAAATAGCTGGGCGTTGTGGTGGGCGCCTGTGGTCCCAGCTACTTGGGAGGCTAAGGCAAGAGAATCGCCTAAGCCTGGGAGTTGGAGGTTGCTGTGAGCTGTGTGACGCCATGGCACTCTACCGAGGGTGATAAAGTGAGACTCTGTCTCTATAAAAAAAAAAAAATTAAAGAAAATAATAGCTAATGAATATAGAACCAATGGTTAAGAAGGTAACCAAAGTTTAAAAAGTAAACAATGAAAACAAGGAATAATGGAAACTAGTTACAGAAATATAAGTTATCTACAAATAATATTTTCATAGTATTATTTATAAGAAGCCAATATAAAATATAATTAGTATAAAAGTCCCTAACCTCAAGAAATTCTCAAATATTCTCTATGTTGACACCAAAAAACCAACCTACTTGCCAAAAAGTAGAAAAACTTAAGTCCATGGACTATGAATGGATACACAAAATGTAGTATATCAGTTCAATGAAGTATAATTCAGCCATAAAAAGAAATTAAGTACCAATACATGCTACGAGATGAATTGGTAAAATATCATGCTAACTGAAGGAAGCCTGTTTACAAAGACTATCTACTGTATGATTGCATTTATACAAAATGTTCACAACGAACAAATTTATAGAAATATTGCTTGGGTTTGGAGGAATCGAGAGAAATTGAGGGGTAGCTGCTAAACAATAAAAGATTTCTTTGGGGGGTAAAGAAAAGAGGTGAACATCTATAATCCTAGCACTCTGAGAGGCCGAGATGGGTGGATTGCTTGAGCTCAGGAGTTCCAGATCAGCCTGAGCAAGAGTGAGACCCTATCTCTAATAAAAATAGAAAAACTAGCTAGACGAGATGGCAGGCACCTATAGTTCCAGCTACTTGGGAGGCTGAAGCAAGAGGACAGCTTAAGCCTAAGAGTTTGAGGTTGCTGTGAGCTATGATGGTGCCACAACACTCTACCCAGGACAACACAGTGAGACTCTATAGCCCAAAAAAAAAAAAAAAGACTACAATAAACTTCATTCAAATGGTAAAATAGTGCAAGCTTTCCTTCTGAGACTGGAAATAAGATCAGGAGGTTCATAATTAACATTTTCGCTAAACACTGGATTGGCGGTAATACCAGCATATTAAGACAAGAAAAAAGAAGGACAGGTGCGGTGGCTCACACCTGTAATCCCACCAGTCTGGGAGGCCAAGGTGGGTAAATCACCTGAGCTCAGGAGTTCAAGACCAGCCTGACTGAGCAAGAGCAAGACCTCATCTCTAAAAATTAGCTGAGTGCTGTGGCAGACTCCTGTAGTCCCAGATACCTGGGAGGCTAAGGCAAGAAGATCTCTTGAACCCAAGAGTTTGAGGTCGCTGTGAGCTATGACACCACAGCACTCTACCGAGGGCGACAAACTGAAACTCTGTCTCAAAAAAAAAACAGACAAAGCAAAATAAAAAACCACAATGAAGTCAGGCATGGTGGCTCACCCCTGTGGGAGGCTGAAGCAGGAGGACCACCTGAACCCAGGAGTTTGAGGTTGCTGTAATCTAGGCTGATGTTGTGGCACTCCAGCCTAGGCAACAGAGTGAAACTCCATCAAAAAAATAAATAAATAAAAAGAATTTACAGATAAATTAAAAAGAATTTTTAAGAGCTTAGCAAAGGTATTGGACACAAAATTTTTAGGAGTTCAATTATAGACCTCTATATCAATGCATACACTAATTTCAAGTCCATAATAAAAAAAAAAAAAAAAAAACCTGGCTCTGCACCTGTGACTCAACGGGCTAAGGCACCAGCCATGTACACCTGAGCTGGCGGGTTTGAATCCAGGTATGAGTATGGGTGCTGAGCCAAAAAAATTTTTATCTAAACACAACTTAAATAAATTCCACAAGTAATGCTTATTGAAAGAAGACAAAGACTACATGACTCAATTTGCATGAAGTTCAAAATAGACAAATTTAAAAAATTCTCTTTAATGATACATACAAAGGGAAGGAGGAAAGGGATTTAGTACAATGAGTACAATGTAGGCGTACATGGCACACTCCTGGGTGAAGGGCTCAACTACGGTTTGGATGCTACCTAAAAAATGCAAATAATGTAACCCAACCGTATGTACCTTTATACAGGGTGTTCATAGAGTTCATGTGCAATTTAAAATAGTTTTACATTCTTTTACATTTATTAATCTGAAATTTTTTAAAAAAGAAATACCTACAAAGGTATTACAACTACAAGAACAAAAAAAAGCAGATGAGTATCACAAAAGATAGGAAAGTGGCTACCTCAAGAGGAGGTAGGGAGGTGGTTAACGAACATGAGACGGTAACAAAAATAGAAGAAAAAATTTAAAGACAAAAAAAAAACCATGAGAAGGGATCTAGAGTCCTGGTAATGCTGTATTTTTGGAATTAAGTGGTATTATTTGTACTTTATGTACTTCTCTCAATGTCTATTACATTAAGACTTTTAAGAAAAGAGGTAGAGAGATTCAGTAGAAACAAAGATTCTGCAGCTCACATGAGAATTAGAAGTATGATTTGAAAGTTTTTAGTAAACAAGTGGTTGAACAAGTTGTGAGGCTGTAGACAAAAAATACAAAATAAGAAGATGAGTGAGCCAAGAAAAAATTTCTATAAATAAAAACATTAAAGAGAGAAGAAAAAGGATGTCAGACTCCTTGGATTCTCAGACTGAGGTGAGTCCAATGAAGAGTGTAGAAGAAACACAGAGGAGAAAGCAGTAGAAAAGCGCCAGAGCAGAAGGCAAGGCAGATGAAGACAGAAAAAAGGCACTGGACTGGCAACTGGAGAAGTCACTGGTAAGCCTAAAGTGAAATTATAAATCAAAAGGGCAAAAAAAAGTCTTACCTCAAGAAGAAAGTCTATTTTCTCTTTATTAGGTCTAAGAAATAACTGGTTAAATTGAACACTAATTGTTCTACCTTCCAATATATCACGGACTGTGTTACAGGCACAGATTTTAAAACAGATTTCATCCAGAGCTTCATTTCTGTAGCATACAAAAGTAGATGCACTGTTATTTTTACTATGAAAGAAAGGGGTATATTACAAAACTATATTCATAAAAATGAGCTATTTATTCTAGAGAGATAAAATTTTAGGCTATCATATACCAAGTTAGGGAAAAAAAAAAAGAACAGACTCTGAATTTATTAAAAGATAATTCAGTTAAAGATTAGGCAACAGAATGAAATTCTGCTACGTATAATTTTTCCCCCAGGCAATTTAAAATGGACTAGATGAAAAACCCACAGAGGTACTCCTCTGGCTATGTTAACTTCCCTTATGCTAACAAAAGTGAAAGTGATGTCACAGATTCATAGGAAATCTGGTGTATTTTTCATAAGCCAAAACACACTTGCTCTTTTATTCAAAAATCAAAAAGTAATTTTTTCAAATTACTTACCCCTGCTGAGCTTTCTGAAAGAGTTCTCTGAGTACTGATTGCCGGAACTGGACAGGTAAACTAAAGGTTAAGTTGTCTTCAATGAAAATCTGAATTACCTCCTAGAATACATACAAAAAGTTACATCAATTTCAAAAAATCATAGCCAAGTTTCTTTAAAAAAGTCTTTCTCAGCTGGACGTGGTGGCTCATGCCTGTAATCCTAGCACTCTGGGAGGCTGAGGCAGGTGGACTGACTGAGTTTGCAGGTTCAAGACCAGCCTGAAGCTAGAGCAAGACCACATCTCTAAAAATAGCAGTGTTGTGGTGGGCACCTGTATTCCCAGATACTCGGGAGGCTGAGGCAAGAGAATTGCCTGAGCCCAAGAGTTTGAGGTTGCTGTGAGCTATGACGTCACAGCACTCTACCAGGGCAACAAAGTTAAGACTCTGTCTCAGAAAAAAATAAAAAAATATAAAGTCTTTCTAAATGGAAAAAACAAGTTAAAGAAAATCATAGAGCCAGGTAGGTGGATTGCTTGAGCTCACAAGTTCCAGACCAGCCTAAGCAAAAGCAAGACACTATTTCTAAAAAAACTAGCCAGGCGTTGTGGCAGACACCTGTAGTTCCAGCTACTCAGGACGATGAGGCAAGAAAACAACTTGAGCCCAAGAGTTTAAGGTTGCTGTAAGCTATGACACCAGGGCACTCTACCCAGGGTGACAAAGTAAGACTCTTGTCTTGGGGGGGAAAAAAATTTTCAATTTGATTGAAGTAAAAATAGCCCTCTCCCCCTTCTGAAATTGAAGAGCATGAACCAAAAATCAAAAGTTAAAGAGGACTCAATCTATAAGAGACATTTTAGCTATGTTATTTGAAAAAAAATTTAAATATCTTCTCATCCATTTTAAATAAACTTTAAAAATTCCTAAAATGATTAAAGATAATTCAGCTTTAAAAAATTGCTAAGAAATGATTCTAACAGCTTTCAGTGATTTAAAATATATTACTACATACAGATTTTTTCTCAGCTCTTAAACAATGGAAGAGAAGAAAAGAAGGAAGAGGTGATAGTGTGGGGAGAAGAGGATTTTAGGAAAATAGTTAAAGCTGACCAGCCTCTACCACAGAAAGACTGGCTAAAGTGGTTTCAAAACTATTATAGAGTAACCTCTTTTTCATCTCCACAGCAGAATGTGAGCAACTAGGGCTCCACAGAAGCAAGGCAGCCACTTCCCAAATGTAAGAAGACACATCTGTTACAGCAGTTCTACTGCTTCATCATATACCATCCCTTTCAAATAAATACAATTCCTAAGATACTTCTGCATACATGAAATTAAAGTGATAAATTTCAAAGTTGCAACAAAACTGCTATTTTGCCCTTCTTGACTATCCATTATACTATTTTCTGACTTATGTATTTTGGTACTTCATTATATTCACAATAACATGTACTTGTAGGTAACAGTCCTCAGTTCTGGTTTGCACAAGTCTTACCACTCCAGTGAGCTTCTTAAAGAATCTATATCCTACCATCAATTGTCCTTGCCCTTCCTGCATAGTAATAGATCTCTAATCTTTAATAAATTCACCTGCATCTGTATTTTGTCTTCAAGAGTTTCATTTTCTTCCCTAGGGCATGAAAAACTTATGAAAAGGGCCAAGGAAGAGTGGGGAGGAAGTGTTATTATATCCTTTTCTTTATTTATTTTTTGTGAGAAAATAAGATGCTAGAAGAATAAGATATAAAGGTGGGATAAATCCTACCTTGAGACACAAGACTAAAAGTAAATTACTGCTTTGTCATTTTATGACTCCAGTTGAGTTAAATAACACAAGGGTTATTTAATTGTTCACTCTCTGAAATGAAGACTTTTCAACAAAGATTTCCAAGGCACAAATTCAAATTCCTAGTGATCTTTGTCACAAAAATAAAGATAAGCACCCAGAGGGGGCAATAAGTATCTCAGATTAATTAAGCCCTTTGCATGAGTAAAACTGATATAACAACCAGGACGAATGGCAAGGTAGGCTCTGTTTGTAACTGACCACCGAAACTGCTTTCTTCACTGTGCTCTTTACTATCTTCAAAGGCTAATGAAGCTGGGCTACAGGTCATACACCCAAAACAAATATTCAAGGCTTTGGAATCTGCAAAACTAAAAGCTGTCTACCTGTAATTTCAAAAGTCAGAAGGTCTGCTTACAGAGTTTCTTACAGACGTAAAATGGGCAAACTGGGCCAACCATGGTGGCTCACACCTATAATCCTAGCACTCTGGGAGGCTGAGGCAGGTGGATTGCCTGAGCTCACTAGTTCAAGACCAGCCTGAGCAAGAGTGAGACCCCTTATCTCTAATAAAAAAAAAAAAAAAAGCTGGGTATTGTGGCAGGTGCCTGTAGTCCCAGCTACTTGGGAGGCTGAGGCAAGAGAATCACTTGAGCCCAAAAGTTTGCGGTTGCTGTGAGCTATGTCACAGCTTTCTACCAAGGGCAACAAAGTTGAGACTCTGTCTCTAAAATAAACTAAAATAAAAATAATAAAATAAAATGGGCAAACTCTATACCTTCAAGAAAGCATAGTATCAATAATGAAGAGTACAGTGCACTGCCTTAGAATTTATTAAGACACAGTCTCACTTGGTCACCCTTGCTAGAAACTCTTAGTCTCAAGCAATCCTCTTGCCTCAGCCTCCTGAGTAGCTGGAACTATAGGCACCCACCGCAACACCTAGCTATTTTTTTTTTTTTTTTAGAGAAAGGATCTCACTCTGGCTCAGGCTGGTCTAAGATTACAGGTTTGAGCCACCATGCCCAGCCTGCCTTAGAATTTATTAACTATAACTTCTCATTTTATTCTCATAGGAATCTTATGAAAGGGGATAATTATTACCACCATTTTATGTCAATCTGATAGTTTAAATGACTTGCCCTAAGTCACACAACTGGTAAATTGGTGGTACCAGGATCCAAACTCAGTTTCACCTAGCTTCCAAAACTTTACATCATTGTGTCCCCATCATACATCTTACCTGATAGCTGCCAGATCTCAAAAAAATATGGACCTGACTATATGGAGTCAATTGTTGAGATGTACTATCAGAAGAAGGTACAAGAACATCACAGGCTTGACAATAGCCAGCTAACCGCTTCTCATCTATGGTACAATGAAGAGACAATGAACCTATCTGTAAAGTAAGAGGTATATGCCATTACCCATTAATGTAATAATGTAAACAATAGTCTAGCACCCCCTTAGTGCATTTTAACAGTACATGAAAATGCTAATGAAAAATTCAAAATTTAGAGGACCCATAAAAAACAAAAAGGTTAAAGGTTCAAAACAAAAAAGATTTCCTGACCCCTGGGTTTAGAGTTTTCTGGCTAACACAGAAAAGGCGGACATAATTATCACTCTAGGTATGATTAACAAGGAGTGACATGGTTAAAAATAAGCTTAAACACTTTAAAACACATATATCAGGTAATGATTTAAAGGAGAGAGCAAAGTAAACTCATAATAGTCACTCAATTAGAAAGAACAGAAATACTTCTACCAAAACAGAAGACGTTTAAAAAGACATGTTTGAGGGCAGCGCCTGTGGCTCAAGGAGTAGGGTGCTGACCCCATATACTATAGGTGGCAGGTTCAAACCCAGCCCCAGCCAAAAACAGCAAAAAAAAAAAAAAAGGCACATTTGAAATAATAATGAATGTTTTAAATTACACATCTTAAATGCCATAAATTAGAAATCTGATGACTGGGCAAAGTAAAATGAAGACTCACAATGGATTTAGAATAGATCTAAATTAAATCTTGAAGGTATTTAATCAATTTCTCTACTGAGGAAAGGTGAGATTGAGATGCCATTTTTCTAAGGACCAGGATACAAAAACATTACACTTTAAAATTCAGTCATCCAGGCTCAGCGCCCATAGCTCAATGGCTAGGGTGCCAGCCACATACACCGAGGCTGGCAGGTTTAAACCCAGTCCGGGCCTGCTAAACAACAGTAACAACTGCAACAAAATAATAGATAGTGTTGCAGCCAGTGCCTATAGTCCCAGCTACTCAGGAGGCTGAGGCAAGAGAATCACTTAAGCCCAGGAGTTTGAGGTTACTGTCAGCTGTGATGCTGTAGCTCTCTACCGAGGGCAACATACTAAGACTCTGTCTCAGAAAAAATAAATAAATAAATAAAATAAAATAAAATTCAGTCATCTGAATCATAAAAAGAAAAATGCAAATGATAAACACATGGCTCAGCACCTATAGCACAATGGTTACAGCACCGGCTACATGCACTGAGGCTGGCAGGCTCAAACCCAGCCCAGGCCAGCTAAACATCAATGACAACTGCAACAAAAAAATAGCCAGGCGTTGTGACAGGCGCCTGTAGTCCCAGCTACTTGGGAGGCTGAGGCAAGAGAATCACTAAAGCCCCAAGAGTTTGAGGTTGCTGTGAGCTGTAATGCCTCAGCACTCTACCAAGGGCAATATAGTGACACTGTCTCAAAAAAAAAAAAAAAAAAAAGATAAACACAGTGAAAGTTTACCCTTATTAGTAACTAAGGAAGGCAAATTTATAAAATCTGCTATATTTTACCCATCAAATTAAAAAATATACATATTTTTTAAAAAACTGTTTATTGGAGTACCCTGAAAAAAATGTACCTGAAAAGCAATTTGGTTTTATAAGTTACAGCCTTTATCAAAGCAATAACCATTGATATGGTAATTTTATTTGTAAGACTTTAATTTTTTTTTTTTTTTGAGATAGAGTCTCATTATGTCACCCTCAGTAGAGTGCCATAGTGTCGCAGCTCACAGCAACCTCAAACTCTTGGGCTTAAGCGATTCTCTTGCCTCAGCCTCCCAAGTAGCTGGCACTACAGGAACCCACCACAACGCCTGGCTATTTTTTTGGTTGCATTTGTCATTGTTCTTTTAGCAGGCCTGAGCCGGGCTCCAACCCGCCAGCCTCGGTGTATGTGGCCAGTGCCCTACTCACTGAGCTACAGGTGCTGAGCCTGCAGGAACTTAACTTAAAAGCATCTAAAATTGAAAACAAAATTTAGGCTTGAAGATATAAATATTGCAGTTTTATAATAAGGAATAAACAACCTAAATATCCAAACATGGAAAATAAAGCAAATCAGAGTACATCCATATGATACATTTAAAATGCCTAATCAAGGCTGGGTGCAGAGGCTGACGTCTATAATCCTAGCACTCTGGGAGGCCAAGGCAGGTGGATTGCCTAAGCTCACAGGTTTGAGACGAGCCTGAGCAAGAGTGAAACCCCTGCCTCTAAAAATAGCCAGGTGTTGTGGTAGGTGCCTGTAGTCCCAGCTACATGGGAGGCTGAGGCAAGAAATTCGCTTGAGCCCAAGAGTTTTTAAGGTTGCTGTGAGCTATGACACCATGGCATTCTACCAAGGACGACAAAATAAAACTCTGTCTCAAAAAAATAAATAAATAAAAATAAAATAAAATGCCTCCTCAAAGATTTAAGCAAGATACAAAACAATTGTAATATGAACTTAACTGAATAAAAACATAAGAAAAAAGTTTTTTTAAATGCTAATATGGTAAAATGAATTAGTTTCAAGTATAGATTTTTAAAAACCAGTTTTTAATACTTTTTGAACTTCTCAAATTAACTATAATGAACACATTGTTGTTTATTATCAGAAAAATCAAAGCCAAGAAAAAGATATTGACGTTTTAGGAACCTAAATATTATTTGCCCATTATGATTGCATTTACCTCTGCAATTAGTTCTTTGGTTCTAAAAAATTTTTCTCTGGCATTTTCATAAACAGCTGAATTTGTGGAGCCTTGCTGGAAGTATGCTGCACCCAAATCATAACACACCTAAAATAGCAAAGAATACCAATTTGCTCAATAATTTTTCATGTACTTAAGAGCTGACAACTCAAAATTATCTATACTTCAGGAAAATACAGGGAAAAAAAGACATAGAAAAAAATATTGCAATGACCAGTGCTATAATCAATGTTCTTATTTGCAAGCAACATAAACCAACTCTGACTGATTTAAGCGCAAAAGTGGTTATTGGTGAGATTTTAGGTAACCTAGAGAATTACTGCAAAGACCAAAGAATCAGGCTAGGAAAACAAAAGGGATAAGAGAGGATATCTTAGTTAGGATAATAGCCAAAATTGGTCTAGCGAAGACACCACTGCACCTATTCTGAACATTAGATTCCACAGCTTACATCGCCTACAGCCAGACACTGAGCACCAGACACTGGTGCTCAGTGACACTCCTGTAAGTGCTGCCCCCGGAAACATTGTCATTGTTGCTGCTACCCATTACCACAATGGATTCTCCACTGCCCATGACTCTGACTTACTTCTGATTCAGTCTAAAATACGTGTCTGCCTGTCAAACCTACGTGACATGCCTACACTCAAGCAGGATGAGGCTAAAGAAAGACAATATTTGGTATTTCTTTCTTTTTCTTTTGAGACAGAGTCACATTCTGCTGCCCCAGGCTATAGTTGCCCTGGTGTCATAGCTCATAGCAACCTCAAACTCTTGGGTTCAAGTGATCCTCTTGTCTCTGCCTCCTGAATAGCTGAGGCTATAGGTGTCATGATGCCCAGCTAATTTTTCCATTTTTAGTAGAGATGGGTTTTGCTCATGCTCAGGCTGATCTCAAATTCCTACGCTCAAGTGATGCTCCCGCCTCAGCCTCCTAAAGTGTTCCCATTATAAGATTGAGCCACTGTGCCCAGCCTCAGTTGTCTTTTTCTAAGGATAAAATTTGGATGTTTTTCCAAGAGCTTCCTTAGATTGATGCCAAGAATCAGTGAATGCAGAACTCAATGAAGATTAAGTTCAACTTGACCATTTTATGGATAAGAATACTAAGGCCAAAGTCTGAGTGTGGTGGCTCACACCTATAATCCTAGAACTCTGTGAAGCTGAGGTGGGTGGATTGCTAGAGCTCAGGAGTTTGAGACCAGCCTGAGCAAAAGTGAGATCCCCTATCTCTACTAAAAATAGAAAAACTAGCTGGGCATTGTGGTCAGCACCTGTAGTCTCAGCTACTAAAGAGGCTAAGGCAAGAGGACAGCTTGAGCCCAAGAGCAAAGAGTTTGAGGCTACTGTGAGCTATGACACCATTGTATTCTACCAAGGGCAACAGTGAAACTCTGTCTCGGAAAAAAAAAAAAAAATTAAGGCCCAAAAAGTGACATAAAAAAACATAAACAGTTGTCAGAGCACAGGCTTTGCTTCTAATACACTGTCTCAAGTTTATTCTACACAAGACAAATAAATCAATCTTCTATTTTATTTATTTTTTTATTTTTTTTGGAGGGAGACAGAGTCTCACTTTGTCACCCTGGGTAGACTGCCATGACATCATAATCACAGCAACCTCAAACACTTGGGCTCAAGTGATTCTCTTGCCTCAGCCTCCCAAGTAGCTGGGACTATAGGCGCCCACTACAAAGCCCGGCTATTTTTAGAGACAAGGTTTTGCTCTGGTTCAGGCTGGTCTTGAACCTGTAAGCTCAGGTAATCCACCTGCCTCGGCCTCCCAGAATGCTAGGATTACAGGAGAGAACCACCACGCCCGGCCCACAAATAGTCTTCCAGATCTGTCTTTAAAACTCTTCAATTATTCCCAAAAATAGAATAGAATAAAATTCAAATTCCTCAGCCTGATCTATAAGGATCTCAGAATTTGGTTTAACATCTCTCTATAAACCTCTCTACTGCCTTCTTTTAATTATACTAGTCTTCTCAATTTCCCATTCACCTCATATCCTAGATGTGAACTTCGTTCTACATTCCTTATCTTCATTTATAACCAAACCAACCTTAATCAACAGATACTTATTCCTCTTCCTAATTCCTAAGCTATAACAGTGTCTGGTACTCATAATGGAACCACTCGTCACTGATACGCTTCACAGATATAATACCTCGGTAGAGTGCTGTGGTGTCACAGCTCACAGAAACCTCAAACTCCTGGGCTTAAGCGATTCTCTTGCCTCAGCCTCCCAAGTAGCTGGGACTACAGGCGCCCATCACAAAGCCCCGCGATGTTTGTTGTTGTTGTTGCTGCAGTTGTTTAGCTGGCCTGGTTCAGGTTTGAACCCGCCAACCTTGGTGTATGTGGCTGGTGCAGTAACCACTGTGCTACGGGCACCAAGCCAATACTTGCTTATTTTTGAGACAGAGTCTTACTTTATCAGCCTGAATAGAGTGCGATGATGTCATAGTTCACAACAACCTCAAACTCCTGGGATGAGTGATCCGCTTGCTAGGGTCATATCCTTGGTCAAGCTGGTCTCAAACTTCTGAGCTCATAGGATTACAAGCATGAGCCACCATGCCCAGCCACGAATTTAAAGATTTTCCTTTTGAGTCAGTAAATTTTATTATAGTAATATAAAGAATGTATTTTAAATATTATCATTCCAGGAAATGAGTATTATCATTAATTTGACATTCGAAAACCAAGAATTGTCACTCACCTTTGTAATTAAAAGAATACTTGACAAAATTTACCTAGCTCAACTAAGTGTTGTATAGTGTTATTCTTAGGTTCTATCATCCACCATATTATAAAAATCAGAAATGTTACTAATAACTTTTTGATAGATTCTGAAAGATTATGAGATACTACTGTACCAGTAACATTTCTACATGCAAGTTACATCAATGATTTTTAAATGTTACCAGGTATCAATACTGCATTACTCATACTCCTATTATAAATCCCATCTATCAGACTTGGAAAAGTGATTATGTTCAGCTCTGAAACCAGCTAATCTGAAAAGGCACCTTCCCAACACTTTTATAACTCTGGCTCTTTCCAGAATGAGAAGATAGTAATGAAAGAAGCCAGGCTAACATATTCAACTAAAAAAAGAAAACAACTTATAGGCATCCTCAAACTTTTTAAACAGGGGGCCAATTCACTGTCCCTCAGACCATCGGAGGGTCAGACTATAGTTAAAAAAAAAAAAAACTATGAACAAATTCCTATGCACACTGCACATATCTTATTTTGAAGTAAAAAATAAAACGAGAACACATAGAATTCACACTGCCGCATGTGGCCCGTGGGCCGTAGTTTGAGGACTCCTGATTAGAAGGCACTATCCTCGTAGCCCTCTTTAGGCAATCATTGAATATTTTAAAATTTCTTTTATACTCAAGGCTTTGTGCTAGAAACTTTAAAATATGTAATAATTTAAAAAGGAAACCTCAAAAGAGTTTACAGTATAGCAGGGAAAAAGAAAATAAAAACACATAATATCTGACAATAAGTATCAACTGAAAGCTGTCAAAGGAACTACAACAAAGAGTTAGAGAAAGTAGACAAACTTAAGAACCTTGAAAAGCTGGACATTTTATTCAGGGGCCTAGATTTTGCAAAGTCTAGAACAATATTACTTTTTGTTTTGTTTTGGTCGGATTAGATTTCAAATAACACAAATCAACGACAAATTAGGTATATACTCACCATATTCTCAGTATTTAAACTCTGTCTCCGAAATACTAGTAGAAAATTATTTCAGAGACAATAAATAACTTACATAAACTTTCTCATTTATTTTTGAAAAATTTCAAATGAAGTCTCATAAAATGTACAAAGTAAATATAAATCAAAGCTTTAACAGCATCTTAAGTCAAAGTCAGTGAGAGCAAGGCAGAATAAACTCTAAAAATACTAGGATCACCTCATATAAGATTTTCAAAAACACTGCCATATATTGATTAAATACTGAAATAAATACCTGGCACTGCACTTCCTCAATTTTGATTTTCAGTCCAGCAGTAGAACTCTCAGTTTCTCCATTTACCATGCCTGGTTCCATGGCCAATAAATCTAGAGTTCTCATTGTATGGACATAAAGATCCTTGTTTAATTTTAGGGCTGCCTCTAGTACCAAAATAGAATCAGCAGCTTGTTCTTTCAGCTACAAAATTCAAAAAACAAATTAAAATACAAACACAGCAACTGATAATACAAACCAAAAAATATTTACATGTGTACCAAGCTATTAAATTTTTTAACACAGCAGGAATACAATGAAATTTGTTGAAATAAGGTTATCTTAAGTAAAAAAAAAGTTCCTATTATGAAATTAGAAAATATGAAATATAAGAAAAATTGATATCTTTTTTCTATAGAAAAGTTAAGCAAGAAAACGATTTAAAGATCTGCATTATTATACTTGATTTATTCAAGAAATGTTTGTATGCTTTAATGTGCCAGCCATGTTACTAGGGACCAGATTACAAAAATAAAATGATTCAGGCTTTTTGCTTCCACATTCAAACTACTACAACCCATTTGTTTCAAACAGAGATTATTTCTTATCTTTCCTCTCCAGCTCCAGTCCCTACAACTCACATGATATCTGGAACACTATAGGTATTAATTAGTGATTTTTTTTTTTTAATTTTTTTCTAGCACATCCAGAACACAGAAACAGATACTGAAATTACAGAAACTTGGGCTGTGCCTGTGGCTCAGTGAGTAGGGCGGTGGCCCCATATACAGAGGGTGGTGGGTTCAAACCCGGCCCCAGCCAAACTGCAACAAAAAAATAGCTGAGCATTGTGGTGGGCACCTGTAGTCCCAGCTCAGGAGGCTAAGGCAAAAGAATTGCCTGAGCCCAAGAGCTAGAGGTTGCTGTGAGCTGTAACGCCACGGCACTCTACTAAGGGTGACAAACTGAGGCTCTATCTCTAAAAAGAAAAGAAAAGAAAGAAATTACAGAAACTTGATTTGGCACCTATAGCTCAGCAGAGGGCTGGTGGGTTTGAACCCAGCCCGGGCCTGCCAAACAACAATGACAACTACAACCAAAAAACAGCTGAGCACTGTAGGAGGCACCTATAGTCCCAGCTACTTGGGAGGCTGAGGCAAGAGAATCACTTAAGCCTAAGAGTTTGAAGTTATTGTGAGCTTTGACACCACGGCACTCTACCAAAGGTGACATAGTGAGACTCTGTCTAAAAATAAATAAATAAAAAGATAATACATTTATTGTAGATTTTTGGAAAATACAAAACATAAAAACATCACCTGTAAGATTAATTACTTATATCTGCTAAAGTATCATGAACAATTCAACAAGAGAACACTCAACAATAGAATTGGTGGCAAAGTACTCTTCCAATAAAGTTGAAAATCTGGACGATTTAAAAAATTACCTATATTATAATACTTACAGTGTCACTGCACCTACAACTTGAAAACTCTCATTTGCCAATGATTAGAAGACGTATCTATATATGCTCTAAATATGTTTGAGAAAACATAGTGTAACTAATGCCAATACTTAAATATGTTTGAGAAAACATAGTGTAACTAATGCCAATACTTACCACTTTCAAAATGTTTTCTGTTAGCTCTTTTTCCTGTTGCATCTGATTCATACTAAAAGAGAAATGATTAAATTCAGAAGAATATCAAAAGTTACTCAGACTGAAAAAATATAACGGCATCATTCTTGAAAGTGAGCTTCAATTTAAATAAAAGTATTTTTAAGGCCAGCTGTGGTGGCTCATGCCTGTAATCCTAGCACTTGGGAAGCCGAGATGGGCGGACTGCCTGAGCCCATCGGTTTGAGACCAGCCTGAGCAAGAGAGAGACCCCCCCCCCCGCCTCTAAAAATAGCCAGGCGTTTTGGCAAGTGCCTGTAGTCCCAGATACTCGGGAGGCTGAGGAAAGAGAATCACTTGAACCCAAGAGTTTGAGGTTGCTGTGAGCTATAACGCCACAGAGGGCAACAAAGTGAGACTCTGTCACAAAAAAAAAAGGATTTTTAATGATATTTCTTTTCACATTTAAAAAAAACTCTATCATGATGCTCATTAACATACCAATATTTTCTCATTTGCTTTGTACATTAAGAATAAAAAAAACAAGAAACCTCAACCTAAGAGTAAAACTTACTGACAACAAAAGCTCACTTATATGGAGTTGAAACTATGCTTAGCTCCAAATTTGGGTAAGGGGCTAACTGGAATTTAAGAATGAGGATTCCAACTCCAGATACAATTAATCCTATTCACATACATTAAAAGATTTACATACATTAAAATGACTTTCCTACACACAAAGCAAATAAATCTTCAAGACAATTTAATTAAAAGAAAAATAGCTGTATTTCAAAACTGCAGATGCTGGCGTGGATGTGCAGAGAATGGAACACTTTTACACTGCTGGTGGGACTGCAAACTAATACAACCTTTTTGGAAGGAAGCATGAAGAAGCCTCAAAGAACTCAAGCTGGACCTCTCATTTGATCCTGCAATCCCATTACTGGGCATCTACTCAGAAGGAAAAAAATCCTTCTATCATAAGAATACTTGCACTAGACTGTTTATCACAGCTCAATGTACAATCGCCAAAATGTGGAAACAACCTAAATGCCCCCTAAGCCAGGAATGGATTAACAAACTGTGGTATATGTATACCATGGAATACTATTCAGCCATTAAAAAAAAATGGAGACTCTACAGCCTTTGTATTAACCTGGATGGAAGTAGAAAACATTATTCTTAGTAAAGCATCACTTTACTAATAGAATGGAGAAGCATGAATCCTATGTATTCAATTTTGATATGAGGACAATTAATGAAATGGTGGGGGGTGGGGAAGGGGAGAACAGAGAGAGAGAAAAGGAAAGGGAAGGTGGGAGGGGGTTGGGGTCTCGGTGTGTGATACACCTTAGGGGTGCAACGCACAATTGTAAGAGGGACTTTACCTAACAAATGCAATCAGTGTAACCTGGTTCCCTGTACCTTCAATGAATCCCCAACAATTAAAAAAAAAAAAAGAAAGAAAATTGGCTCGGCACCTGTGGCTCAACGGGCTAAGGCGCCAGCCATGTACACCTGAGCTGGCGGGTTCGAATCCAGCCCGGGCCGCCAAACAACAATGACAGCTACAACTAAAAAAATGGCCGGGCATTGTGGCGGACGCCTGTCGTCCCAGCTACTTGGGAGGGAGGCGGAGGCAGGAGACTCGCTTGAGCCCAGGAATTGGAGGTTGCTGTGATGCCACGGCACTCTACCCAGGGGGACAGCTTGAGGCTCTGTCTCAAAAAACATAAAAAGAAAAAGAAAAGAAAGAAAAATAGTTGTAGTTTTAGATGCGCAATTCTCAAAGCACTCCCCTTTTTTTCAGTGCTCTATATCTAGACCACTAGCTGATCCTTCAATCCCTCTACACACCTCCAAATAAACCTTCATGCAGGCCTTCTGCCCTCCTATTTCTGCTCTACTTCCTCTGTAATAGGGTTATTAAAAAACTTGCAAGATGTTTTGAAACTGTAAAGAATGCCAAGTAAGGGCAACTTACACACTTAACTGAGGAGGTCCAGGTTTTGCCTGTTTGACAGGAAAACTACTTTGAACAATTGTCCTGATTGCCCTGAAGAAAAGACAGGAAAAAGAAAATTTAATACATTAAAAATGTCATTCCAATTACCTTTTCAAGTACT
The DNA here is from genome assembly GCA_963574655.1 of Perodicticus potto. Lineage (NCBI taxonomy): Eukaryota > Metazoa > Chordata > Mammalia > Primates > Lorisidae > Perodicticus > Perodicticus potto. The sequence goes on along the minus strand of CAUYRH010089117.1, from coordinate 16,632 downwards.
CCTCTGAGAAGCTTTAATCGGCATATAATACTTTATAAATCACCCACATTTTTACTACAATGTTTTTCATCTATGTAGTTAGAAATTTTCTCCAGACTCAGTTCCCAAGGCCTTCTCAGAGATCTCTGGTGATCTTATTATCATCAAATATGCAATCAGAAGCATACCCAATACCCATGTGATAAGGATTCAAAAAATAAAATAGCATAGCATACCCCTGAAAGCCAGAGTGCAATAAAACAGAGGCTGCCCAACACCTTCTGGGTTGGTGAAAAATTTACCATCTATTGTAGAGAAGTATAGCCATGGCAGTGGTTGGAGGTAGAGTGGCCAGATCCATGTCTACATGTTTTGTCCCAGGAGGAACTTTACTGATGCACAGCAGTTCATTTAGAAGCATATTCAATACTGGAACAGACAAACTTAAAGGAGGAAACAAAAGGTACACGTTTGCATGTTAATTGCATAGTAAGCACAAAACACATACACAACTCCCTAGGTTCACTAAAAATAACTACATCATTGGTGGGCAGCACCTATGGCTCAGTGAGTAGGGCACAGGTCCAATATACTGAGGGTGGAGGGTTCAAACCTGGCCCCAGCCAAACTGCAACAAAAAAATAGCCGGGCGTTGTGGCGGGTGCCTATAGTCCCAGCTACTAGGGAGGCTGAGGCAAGAGAATCGCCTAAGCCCAAGAACTGGAGGTTGATGTGAGCTATGACGCCACAGTACTCTACCAAGGGCGACAAAGTTGAGACTCTGTCTCTAAAAAAATAAAAGCTACATCATTAACAGATGAAATCGCGAGATTTACCTATCAAATTTGCAGAGTTTTAGAAGGTTTTATCTTCTAAAATTATTTTAAATTTTTTAAAATATTTAAACATATAAAAGTAGACAAAGTATCATGAATCTCCATGTATCCATTACCAGCTTCAGCAATTATCAACTGCTGGCCATTCCAGTTTCACCTCTCCTCTTAACCACTTCTCAAATCATTTCTTCCATAAATATTTCAGAATATACCTTAAAAAATTTAACATAATCAGTTGTTCACATCTAAAATTTAAATTTGCTCACTATCAAATATCCAATCAGTGTTTAACTTTTCAATTCTGTCATATGTGCCAAATCTCTTCAGTTTACTAACATAGATTCTGGCTCAGATTAAGGAATATGTTTTTTAGATTTTTTTTTTTTTTTTTTTGAGAAAGTGTCTCACGGGCGGCGCCTGTGGCTCAGTGGGTAGGGCGCCGGCCCCATATACCGAGAGTGGCTGGTTCAAACCCGCCCCGGCCAAACTGCAAGAAAAAAATAGACCACCTGTGGTCCCAGCTACTTGGGAGGCTGAGGCCAGAGAATCGCCTGAGCTCAAGAGCTGGAGGTTGCTGTGAGCTGTGATGCCACAGCATTCTACCGAGGGTAACAAAGTGAGACTCTGTCTCTAAAAAAAAAAAACAAAAAAAAAAAATAGAGAAAGTGTCTCACTTTGTCGCCCTCACTAGAGTGTTGCGGCATCACAGCTCACAGCAACCTCAAACTTGGGCTCAAGCAATCCTCTTGCCTCAGCTTCCCAAGTAGCTGGGACTACAGGCGGCCGCCATGACACCCAGCTAGTTTTAGAGATGAGGTCTGCTCTAGCTTATGCTGGTCTCAAACTCCTGAGCTCAGGCAATCCACCTGCCTCAGCCTTCCAGAGTGTTAGGATTACAGGCTTGAGCACCTGGCCAACAGGAATATGTTTTTTTAATTCAAATATTTAATGCTGGAAAATGTGGTGGGAGGAGAAACAGTTTTACATAGTACTGGTGAAGGAATAAGCTCTTTTAGAATGTTATCTGGCAGTATGCATGTGTCTTAAAAATGTTTACACTAAACATTACTAAAACCCAGTAATGTAAGAACATATATCAAGGATGTAACTTAAAATACAGACAAAGTTTATAGGCAAAGATATTTAAGGCCTTGTGATTTAAAACAGTGAAAAACTAGATATAAACTAAATGACTGTCACTGAATAACTAATGAATTATTCATACAATGGAATCATCACCATGAAATAAAAATGGGGAAAAACTCATGCTGTTCTGTTAGGTGAAAAAAACAGAAACCAAAACAGTATGTAGGGTATGGTTACACCTTGTTTAAAACTATAGAGAAAAAGAACAAAAATAACACAAAAATGTTAAAACATACTTCTCTCCTCTCCCCCATTATTTCGTATTTTCTCAATTTTTCCTAATATCCTATAAAGGATTTCTTTACCTATGAGGAGAAGGGGATGAAAATAAATCATTTTCTAACCACAGTCTTGAAAGTATTTTTAAACAAATAAGCATTGATTCTAATCAGCTATTTAATAGTCTGGAAGATAATGACTGGTTTATGACCAGTAAAATTTTTTTTCTTTTTGAGACAGAGCCTCAAGCTGTCACCCTGGATAGAGTGCTGTAGCATCACAGCTCACAGCAACCTCCAATTCCTGGGCTCAAGCGAGTCTCCTGCCTCTGCCTCCCAAGTAGCTGGAACTACAGGTGCCCGCCACAACGCCCAGCCATTTTTCGGTTGCAGCCGTCATTGTTGTTTGGCGGGCCCAGGCTGGATTTGAACCCACCAGCTCAGGTGTACGTGGCTGGCGCCTTAGCCACTTGAGCCACAGGCGCCGAGCCTATCACCAGTAAAATTAACTGAATTATTCCATAGCAAATCATCCATCACATATATAATGCTCACTTTTCTTCAGATACGTATGTCAACTGAAAATTTAAAGTAGTTTACCTATAGATTTTCTCTAGTTACCACATCAAAAATAATAAATTGCATCATTAATAACATCAAGTTTATACTTAAAAGTGATTTAAATTCATTTAATATTCAAATACTTTCTCATTCCTTTTTAAAAACACTCATTTTAGCAAGAATATAAAGACAAACAACTTTCTCTTTAAGAGCCAATATAATAAAGCATATAGAGAAATAAGCTGAGCTATCTAAAGAGTATTTAAACATTTTTCACTTAACTCTTTCATACCTTTTCTCTAAAATGTCTAAGTCCCATTTCAAATGTGCAGCAACTTTAAGAGCGAGAAGTTTTAAAATACGATTTCTCTTGTTATCAGGTGGAGGTTGAACTTGGTTTTGTTCATTAACTGAAGGTTTGGAAGCCTGTTCCAAAAACTGAACTATAAGTTGAACTGGTGCAGGATCTACAATTTAAAAGAAAATAAATTCTTAAATTTAAGTTTTAATTATGAAGATTCAAAAGGATTCACTACTGTTTTTTGGTCACAAAAAAGAATCCAAACAGCTGTGTCGTTATAATGACTAAGGAATATGACTTATAGGAAGTATGCTTGGAGGCTAAGGCAGAAGATCAGTTAAAGTGGTAAGAAGGAAGGAATACAATATTAATGTACAAGGAAAGCACTTCATAGGGAAAAACCTAAGTTAAAGGTTCCCAGTTCAGCAAATAACCAATGCCAATTAAAAAGAAAAGATCCAGGATGTTCTATTTTGAAACTTATTTAGGGAGATCTCCATCAAGTTACCCAGCACCTGTTATCTCTAGTGCAAGATAGAAGATAATACCATTTATCTCACGGGTTATTAGGAAGACTAAATAAACGAAATAACAAATGTGAAGAATTACGCACAGTGCCTAGCACCCAAAAAGCACTCAACACACGTTTGTCAAAAGTAATGAATGAATCAAAAGGACACAATACAAGTAAATCGCCCAAGTAAAATACAGTAACTTCTCACACAGCAGTCTCCACCAGCTAAGGCCAGTATGTCAGACTGAACAACCCATCTGTGGATTTTAGTTTACCAAAATGCTATTCAAGTAACTTACCTTTTCATGCCAGTACCTTTTTCCAGAAACGCCTAGAGTTCTCCTCTTCCTCCAATAACACCCATTAAACTAGGATATTAATCATTATCATCACTGTACAATAACCATCTTGCAATTGTGCAGCAGGTCCCGCCCTCGAAGATTTTACTCCCCAACGTTGGAATATAGAGTAAGCAGAATTCTCTCATTGAGGAACAAAATACTTAAATAAGAACCTACGACAATCACCAGTTAGCATCCAGGAACAGCACCAGAACAGCTGATTTCTCTCCATCTCCCTAACTTATCCAGCCTGTAAAGAAAGGGCTCAGGTCAGCCTCCCCGACCCAAGCAACCACCTGCCCGCCTCGCAGGCCCTAAACCCCAAATAGTAAAAGGGACCAACGGGGGCTGCAGGGCTTTGTTCTGAGCTTTTCTTTGGCCCTCCACGACCGTACCCCCGCACGGAGATGTTTCAGGCACAGCAAAGGGCCGAGCCAGAACTCGGCTCGGGTCCGCCGCAGCTTCGGTGACCGAGAAGACGGGAGGGTTGGAAGGAGGTCGTGCAGACACTGCCGGCGGCCGTGCCCCACTACCCAGCTGCAGGCGCTGAGCTTACCAGGGCAGGGCTTGCGCAAATGTTTCTCCAACAGCGACTCCTCCAGCAGGAACTCAAACCAGCAGGTCTGAGGCGGGGTGCAGGGTCGGCTGGAGGTGGCCGCTTCCCGGTCCGCCGCCTCCGCGCTCATCCTGCCCCCGCCGCCGCTACTCCCAGGGACGCTTCCTGGCTCCAACCTGACCCTGGGACTTAAGCCCTGCGTCTTGGTCTGCAGGACCGGTCGGAACACACACCACACTCAGAACGTCCGGAGACTCACACAATCCAAAATGGCGCGGGCTGGCCAAAGCAAGGCTCTTGGATCCTCCCCTCTGAGCCCCCGCTGCTCCTTCAGACCAATCGTTGTTAGTGTTGGAGTGAGAAGGGTGTGGTCAGTCTTCAAACCACACCCCCTCGGTTGCCATGGGAGATCGGTCTGTGTGAAGCTGGCCTGCAGTGGGCTTTACCGGTTCCCTAGCAATTCTACAGGGATAAAATGAAACCACCTCTGCCAGGGTTACAATAGGCCTCAATATTGTAAAAGACAGCGAATGAGACAGGTTCTAGTTGTGACCCAGGCGAAGTCTGTCTCCGGTACTTTCAATTTCTCCATTTGCATTTCTGAGATTCCATCCTACCTAGATCCTCTCGGCAGAGGCTCCCTCACCAGCGTCCCCGCCCCCTTCCTAGACAGACCGTGGCTTAAAGCTAGATGCAGCCTTTCTGCCTAATTAATCCTCTTTTATCTCCACTAGAGGTGCTGTTGACCCCATGTTACATTTACTTCTGTAATATTCTTGTATTTTTAGTAACAAACGATTAAAACTGAAAAAAGTGCATTCATAGATCGTGAACAGATTAACAGCGCAAAGTCTAGCTAGAGTCCGCTATTCTATCGCCCTGGATAGGCTATTTAATTTCTCTGAACCTTAGTTACCACATTTTTTAAAAAGGGACAATAGGGGTAGTGCCTGTGGCTCGGCGGGTAGGGCGCCGGCCCCATATACCGAGGGTGGCAGGTTCAAAATCGGCCTCGGCCGATCTGCAAAACAGAAAAATAGCTGGACGTTATGCCAGGCGCCTGTAGTCCCAGCTACTCGGGAGACTGAGGCAAGAGAATCGCCTAAGCCCAGGAGTTGGAGGTTGCTGTGAGCTGTGACACCACAGCACTCTACCGAGGGCAACACAGTGAGACTCTGTCTCTACCAAAAAAAAAGGGACAATAATGGTGCCTACCTTTACAGCCGATAAAAGAATTAAAGAGGCAGAGCTAAAGGAAATACGGGTCAATGAGATAATATAGGTAACCTTTTAAAACAAGGCCTGACACATAGAAACATCAATAAATGTTATTTTTTTTTTTTTTGAGACAGAGCCTCAAGCCGTCACCCTGGATAGAGTGCTGTTAAATCACAGCTCACAGCAACCTCCAATTCCTGGGCTGAAGCGAGTCTTCTCCTGCCTCTGCCTCCCAAGTAGCTGGGACTACAGGCGCCCGCCGCAACGCCTGGCCATTTTATGGTTGCAGCCGTCATTGTTGTTTGGGGGGCCCAGGCTGGATTCGAACCGCCAGCTCAGGTGTACGTGGCTGGCGTCTTAGCCGCTTGAGCCACAGGCGCCACGCCAATAAATGTTATTTAATATAGCTTGCTTACCTATTTGCAAATCATTTCCTGTACAGTAGTTCCCCTGTATCCACAGTTTTGCTTTCCAATTTAGTTGGATATGACAGAAATAACACCAACTCATAAAATCAATTTTTATACTCCTGGCCAGAGGAGGTGGCTCACACCTGTAAACCCAGCACTTGGGAGGTCAAGGTGGATGGATTGCCTGAGCGAGAGATAGATCCTGTCTCAAAAAAAAAAAAAAAATAGCCAGGAGTTGTGGTGGTCGCCTGTAGTCCCAGATACTCAGGAGGCTGAGGCAAGAGGATTGCTTGAGCCCAAAAGTTTGAGGTTGCTGTGAACTGTGATGCCCCAGCACTCTACCAATGGTGACCAAGCGAGACTCTGACTCAAAAAAAAAAAAAAATTATACTCCTAAACAACAAATTAAAGAAAAAATTCAAAGAGAAATTTAAAAACTATCTTGAAACAAACAAAAATGGGAACACAAAATATCAAAACATACAGGATGTTACAAAAGCGGTTCTAGGAGGGAAGTTCACAGCAATAAACAGCTACATCGAAAAAGGAGAGAGATCTCAAACAACCTGACATTGTACCTTAAGAACTAGAAAAGGTAAAACTAAGTTCAAAGTTAGTAGAAGTAATGAAATAATAAAGAGCAGAGCAAGGGAAAAAATGAAATAGAGACTAGAAAAACAATATAAAAGATCAACAGAACTAAAAGTTGGTCTTTTGAAAAAATAACTAAATCTATAAAGCTTTAGCTAGACTAAGAAAAAAGAGGAAGGACTCAAACAAAATCAGATATCAGCCTGTAGTCCCAGCTACTCGGGAGGCTGAGGCAAGAGAATCACCTAAGCCCAGGAGCTGGAGGTTGCTGTGAGCTGTGTGATGCCACCGCTCTCTACCAAGGGCGATAAAGTGAGACTCTGTCTCTACAAAAAAAAAAGTCAGATATCAGGAGACTTTACAACTGATAGCACAATATACAAAGAATCATGAGAGACTACTATGAATAATTTCATGGATAACCTAGAAGAAATAAATATAATAAATTCCAAGACATATAAAACCTACCAAGAATATTTCTATTTTCTATTTTCATGAAGAAATAGAAAGTCAGTACCAATAACAAGTAAGGAGGATTGAATCAATAGGAAATAATTTTTCTTCAAAGAAAAGTCCAAGATTTGATGACTTCACTGCTAAATTCTGAAAAACACGTAAAGAAGAACAAATGCCAATCTTTCCCAAACTCTTGCCAAAAACTGAAGAGGAAAAAATACTTCCAAATTCATCTAATAAGGCCAGACAAGGACCCTACAAGATAATTATCAGCCAATAACCCTGATGAACATAAATATAAAAATCCTTTAAAAGTGCTAATAAGACAAATTCAATAGCACATTAAAAGGATCATTCACCATAATCAGCTGGTCACCATAATCAGCTGGGGTTAATCTCTGGAATGTAAGGATGGTTCAACAATAAAAAAAAAGCAATAGGGCAATATAAAAGGAAACCATATACATATAAATATGAATGTTACAATCATGGGATGATGAATCTGCTTAGATTTTTCTTCAGTTAACCTATTCACAAACCATAGTATTATAACCATTAGTTAGTCTGTAGTCCCAGCTACTCAGGTGGCTGAGGCAAGAGATTACCTGAGTCCCAGAGTTTGAGGTTGCTGTGAGCTGTGATGCCACCGCACTCTACCCAGGGTGATAGAATGAGACTCTGTCTCAAAAAAAAAAAAAAAAAATACAGGCATGAGCCACAGCCCCTGGCCTAGATAGGAATTTTAATAGAGATTGCATTAAATCTGTAGATTGCTTTGAATAGGATGGACATTTTCACAGTATTAATTCCTCCAATCTAAGAACATGGACTATCTTTCCCTTCTTCTGTGTCTTCAATTTCTTTCATCAATGTTTTGCAGTTTTCTTTCTTTCTTTTTTTTTCTGCAACAAAAAAATAGCCAGGTGTGTGGTGGGTGCCTGTAGTCCCAGCTACCCGGGAGGCTGAGGCAAGACAATTGCTTGAGCCCAAGAGTTTGAGGTTGCTGTGAGCTGTGACGCCATAGCACTCTACCAAGGGTGACATAGTGAGACCGTCTTCGAAAAAAAAAAATTCATATGAAACCACAAAGACTTCAAGCAGCCAAGGCAATCTTGAGCAAAAACAACAAAGTTGGAAGCATCACATTACCTGATTTTAAAATATATAACAGGCTGGGAGTGGTGGCTCACGCCTGTAATCCCAGCACTTTGGGAGACCCCAGTGGGTGAATTACCTGAGCTCACAAGTTCAAGACCAGCCTGAGCCAGAGCAAGACCTCATCTCTAAAAATAGCCAGGTGTTGTGGCAGGTGCCTGTAGTCCCAGCTACTTAGGAGGCTGAGGCAAAAGAATGGCTTGAGCCCAAGAATTTGAGGTTGCTGTTCGCTATGACGCCATGGCACTCTACCGAAGGCAACAAAGTGAGACTCTGTCTCAAAAAATAAATAAATTTAAAAATATATATATACATATATTACAAAATTGGAGTAATCAAAACAGCATGGTACTAGCATAAAAACAGACATATTGACCAATGGGACAGAATAGAGAGCCCAGAAACAAAAAGAATTAACAAATTTACAATTTGTTGAACTGATTTTCAACAAATCTGTACTGTTTTCTGAGCCCCATCACTTTTTTTTTTTTTTTTTTTTTGGTAGAGACAGAGTCTCACTTTATCGCACTCTTGCCGTGTCGTCACACAGCTCACAGCAACCTCCAACTCCTGGGCTTAGGTGATTCTCTTGCCTCAGCCTCCCAAGTAGCTCCAAGTAGCTGGGACTACAACGCCACACTACAATGCCAGGCTGTTTTCTTGTTGCGGTTTGGCTGGGGCCAGGTTTGAACCCAGAATCCTTGGTATATAGGACTGGCACCCTACCCACTAGGCCACAGGCGCAGCCCCCCCATCACTTTCTTCTAGAAGTTTTGTTGTTGTCCTTTTCATATTTAGGTCTATAAACCATTTTCAATTACTTTTTGCGTATGGGTCAAGATTCTTTTTGTTGGCCAGGAGTAGTGGCTCACACCTGTAATCCTAGCACTCTAGGGGCCAAGGCAGGTCGATTGCCTCAGCTTAGTAGTTTAAGACCAGCTTGAGCAAGAGTGAGACCCTGTCTCTACTAAAAATAGAAAAACTGAGGCAAGAGATCACTTGAGCCCAAGAGTTTGAGGTTGCTATGAGCTATAATGCCACGCCACTCAGCTCAGGGCAACAGAGTGAGACTCTGTCTTTAAAAAAAAAAAGAAAAGAAAAGAAAAACATAAAGACCTAAATAAAGACCTAAATAAATGGAGAGAAAAATTCTGCTACTAGATAGGAAGTCTCATTACTATATTTTCGAACTCATCCACAGATTCAGTGCAATCATAATTAATAAAGGTTCCACCAGGGTTTTGTGCTATTGGTTTTTGTTTGTTTTTTTAAATAGTTGTAAACCCACAGAAAAACTCTAAGAACAGTACAAAGAACTCTCACATCCCCTTCATCCAGGTGTCTTAGTTGCTAATACACAGAGAGCAAAAAAGAAAAGCATACACATTTTAAGATATCTTGTTGGAAGTAAAATCAATCATTCCCCAAAAGTGTACAAATTGCAGGTAAAATGGATTTGTGTAGCATGCCTAGGTACACTTGACCAGGAACAGTACCTTCAATTCAACTTCAAAAAGTAATGCATAAACAAATGGTGCTGGGTGAACTGGCTGGCGACCTGTAGAAGACTGAAACTGGACCCACACCTTTCACCATTAACTAAGACAGACTCTCACTGGATTAAAGATTTAAGCTTAAGACATGAAACTATCAAAATACTAGAAGAAAGTGCAGGGAAAACTCTTAAAGAAATAGGCCTGGGTGAATATTTTATGAGGAGGACCCCCCGGGCAATTGAAGCAGCATCAAAAATACATTCCTGGGACCTGATCAAACTAAAAAGCTTCTGCACAGCCAAGAACACAGTAAGTAAAGCAAGCAGACAGCCTTCAGAATGGGAGAAGGTATTTGCAGGTTATGTCTCCGACAAAGGTTTAATAACCAGAATCCACAGAGAACTCAAACGTATTAGCAAGAAAAGAACAAGTGATTCCATCTCAGGGTGGACAAGGGACTTGAAAAGAAACTTCTTTAAAGAAGACAGGTGCATGGCTACAGACATATGAAAAAATGCTCATCATCCTTAATCAGCAGAGAAATGCAAATCAAAACTACTTTGAGATATCATCTAACTCCAGTAAGATTAGCCCACATCACAAAATCCCCAAACCAGAGATGTTGGCGTGGATGTGGAGAAAAGGGAATACTTCTACACTGCTGGTGGGAATGCAAACTGATACGTTCCTTTTGGAAAGATGTTTAGAGAACACTTAGAGATCTAAAAGTAGAACTTCCATTCGATCCTACAATCCCTCTACTAGGTATATATCCAGAAGACCAAAAATCACATATAACAAAGATATTTGTACCAGAATGTTTATTGCCACCCAATTCATAATTGGCACAAGAACATGGGGAAGGGGGTGGGAAGGATGGGTGGAGGGAGGGCAATTGGTGAGACCACACCTACCATGCATCTTAGAAGGGTACAAGTGAAAATTACTAAATGCAGAATATAAATGTCTTCATATAGTGATTAGAAGGCCATGAAGGCTGTGTTAAATAGTTCCATGAAAATATTTCAGCTTGCATATAGAAGTTAGCACATTGTGCCCCATGATTGCACCAATGTACACAATTATGATTTAATAAAAATTAAAAAAAAATAATATTTGTGATATTTTACCTCACAAAGGAGGAATCTTGAAAGGAAATGTTATGTGATAAATATGACCATTAACCATAGAAAAGATGAATTACTTAAAAAACTGTGGAATCTAAACCTTTAATAACATAATTTTATAGTTAAAGAAAGAAGAAAAAAATCATGACTCACAGTGGCAGTGTAATATCCTGCTCAAAATAACTAAACATAAGAAAACAAAAACAAATAAAATATAATTACATGGTTTTGTATCTGTGGATGGAGTTATAGGACAATTAAATAACAGATACAGATTGTAAACAAGACCTATTTTGATGAGTCACATTTCTCTCAGCATTTTTATAACTTTTTAGTAGTAAAAGGATTAGTATTTTTTTATTATTCATGAGACAATACTTATAATCATATTATGTTTATTGTTTTAGCAAATGTTGTATGTTTATAAATAAGAAATTATCTTTCATATAAACATTTATACATACCAGCATATCAGGTATAATGGAAGTCAAATAAAATAGATCATTGAAAACAATATACAGGAAATAAATATCTTTATGAACTACAGAAATCTCTACTTAGTGAATTATAAGGAACTTGTTAGGAAATTGATATCTTGGTTAATAATGTGGGATTTAAGTGAGAATATTGTGAAATGCAATATAACAACACTATGATTAAGCCTATCACTTGGAATTAAAATATACAGAATATTTATTCAGTTAAATAAATTTAAATTCATACAGCAGTAAAGATTAGAATTAAATTAAAATGTATTAAAAGCTTATTCATAAGATGAAAATTAGTTTTCTAAAGACACCTGAAAGACAGAATTAGATGTTTCCAGGTAATTGAGCATATTCTTAGCAAAAAAGAGAAAACTTTTGAAAATGCATTCCATAGGGAAATCACGGAGGAGAGAGCACCAGCAAGAATATCAAAGTGTCATACACACTTAAAACTTTAAAATGTATTTTAACTTCTAAAATGTCTAAAATTGTCAAGGTCATTTTTTTATTTCAAATTAATATGAGGGCACCAATTTTTAGTTATATTGTCCACACTTCCAAGGGAAAGTTACACTTGTAAATGAACCTCTCACCCAGGGAGCCTGCTATACACTCTCCCCATGTGCCCTGCACGTAAGATCCCACCAAATGCCTCCCTCATTCTGCCTTTCATTTTCCTCCTCTCCCTTCCCCTTTCTTCCTCCCTCTTCCCCCATACTAGACTATAATTGTGTTTTGTTGTTCTTATGAATATGTAATTGTTTATATGTTCATTTCATATTGAGTATTTAGTTTTCCATCTTGAGATATTTTACTAAGAAGAATGTGTTTCAACCTCATCCAGGTAAACATAAAAGATATAAAGTCTCCACCTTTTTTATGGCTGATGCCTTTTTTATGGCAGAGTGTGACATGGCACACGTATACCACAATTTGTTGATCCATTTGTGGCTTGATGGGTACATAGGTTGTTTCCAAGACTGGACAATTCTGAATTGAGCTGCAATAAACATTCTGGTAGAAATGTCTTTGTGGTGAAATAATTTTTGTTATTCTGAGTAGATACCTAGGAATACGATTGCAAGATCAAATGGAAAGTCAACTTTCAGCTTTCTGAGGATTCTCCATAATTCTTTCCAAAAAGGTTGTAGTAGTTTGCAATTTCACCGGCAGTGTATGAGTGGGTATTGCAACCATTAGGGTGGATTCACTGGGGGCAAACTATCAATTCAATTAAAAAAGGACATATTTTTTAAAAACCCAACTTGATCTGAGAGCAACAGTATACTGGGAACAAAAAGATGCACCAGGACCTCAATATATTATTTTTCTTTTTTTAATGTAAACCCAAAAGAAATGCATTAATTTATGTTCAAAATATATTTTTATATTTATTTTCAAAATTATTTATATAACGACTCTCAGGGTAGAAAAATATATACTATTATTTATAGACATTTATGTTGGGAGCAGCAAATTGTCAAATAACAGTAATATTTAGATGTGGGCTAGGACCAAGAACATCGATGTGGGCTGTATTTCAGCTCTTCCAAATTTAAACTCAAGATTTTTTTTTTCTTTTTTATAGTACCTTAGTTAAGTTACCCAATGTCTCTTTTGGAGCTGACATGAAATTTAAATATAATATATGCAAATATGCCTTGATTCATTGTTATCCCAAATGGATTGCTTCCTTGTTGTAGAACTTGGGAAAAGTAGCTAGTTACTCAATCCTAAAACATGGAAAATGACATCTACCTTATATGATTCCATGCAGGTTAATTAAAGTAACATATGGAAGCCTGGCTGACCCGAAAATGGTGATGTTATTTTCCTGCGTCAGATTTTGCTCCTTTCCCTTTGTGCTCATCTTGGGTTCATAAATTAAGAATTCTTTCCCTATAAGACCCTGTTTTCTTTCATTTTCTCTTTACACAACAAGAAACTATGTTAAAATTAGAGCATATGAGTAAATTAAAAAATTCTATTTTAGAATAAATACTCTTTCTTGTTATTCTATGTTCTCTGGAAATCAACTGTAGTAGAAAGGCAACTAATAAAAAAATAGTAATTAAGAAAATTGAGTTATAGTTTCTCCCTACCTCTGACTTTAGTCTTTGAATGATGTGTATATCTGAGTAAATTACAGATTTTTTTTTTTTTATGTGAGGGAAGATCTGTTTTCTAATCTGTTAAACCTATTAAGTAGATGATCTTGAAGACATAACCTTCTTCTAGGTTCTCTGTTATCATAAAGTCAACTGATATCTAACTTTCTCTTGTCTCCTATCCCCAGTATTTCATCTGACAATCTTGTTCTCAATTCTGTTAATTATTGATAAAATGATGATGTGAAGAAAACCACAATTGTAATTGTTAGCCTTGCACAGGAGACAGGCTTTACTCCATTCCTGAAGTTACCACTAATGCATCATTTATAAAGAGAAAGAGACACTGATAAAATATGAATGCATCAGCAAAAAAACCATTCTAATTCTGAAAAAACAACTTAAAGTGCACACTATGCTAATATTATCTATGCTTATGTGGGACATTTGTATACATATCATGAATAGCACACTCATTTCTTATGTTTGTGCTCTGCATTTTTTGGAATCTAACAAAAAAATAGCTAACATATACTATACACACCTACACATACATAATATTTACACAAGTTTTTAATGAACAAGATTGATCATTGACTATATGCGTAAAATGGTTTGTTATATATAAAATTTAAACTTAATACATATGTCAATTTCTGGTTACCATCTGTGCAGTTTTCTTCAAAGTATAGTTTTACATCTATACAAACATAAAGCATGCCATGAAAAGTAAATCTATAATTGAAGAGCAGATAAAAGTAATTAATTTGATGAAAAATGAGTAAAGAGAATTGTGAACAAAAATTCTCTGAAAAGAAATTTGGAGGAGAGTGAATTTATTTCCATGAAGAGTTTGTAAACTGGGGAGACATAGCCTTCAGCTTAAAACAAAGGGTTATTCTGTTATTTTGCAAGCACATGGAAAAGGAAGAACAATCTAACCCCTAATCCAGCATGAGAAAAGAAATAACCAAAATTAGAGCAGAATTAAATGAAATTGAAACAAAAGAATCATTAAGAAGATCAACAAAATAAAAAGTTGGTTTTTTGAAAGGATTAACACAATTGATAAACCCTTGGCTAGACTAACCATAAACAGAAAAGTAAGCTCTCTAGTAACTCCAATCAGAAATTAAAAAGGGGAAATAAAAACAGATATCACAGTAATACAAAAGTTCCTCAATGATTACTACAAAAAAATCTATTCCTAGAAATATGAAAAGGTAGAGGAGATGGACCAATCCCTGCAAGCATGCCACCTTTCTAAACTCAACAAGAAAGAATTAGAAATTTTGAATAGACCTATAACAAGCACTGAAATAGTACTAAAATTAACTGTACTAACTCTCCCAAAAAAGAAAACCCTGGACTAGATGCTTTCCCTCCAGAATTCTACCAAACCTTTAAAGAGGAACTAGTTCCTATATTGCATAATCTATTCCAAAACATAGGGAAGGAAGGGATCCTCCCCAACCAGATCCTTGAAGCTAAGATCACCCTGACCTCCAAATAAGGAAAGAACACAACAAAAAAAAAAGGAAACTATAGACCAATATCATTAACAAATATTGATGCAAAAATATTCAATAAGATTTTAGCAAGTAGAATACAACCACACACTTAAAAAGTTATACACCATGATCAAGTAGGTTTTATCCCAGGGATGCAAGATCAGTTCAACATATGTAAAGCCATGAATATAATTCACCACATAAATTAAAAAAAAAAAAAAAAAAAAACATATGATTCTCTCAATTGATGCAGAAAAGGCTTTCGATAATATCCAGCATCCTTCCTTGATAAGAACACTTAGGAAAATAGGCTTAGGTGGGACATTTCTTAAACTGATAAAGACCATCTACAACAAACCCAAACCAGTATCATATTGAATGGAGTAAAACTGAAATTATTTCCACTCAGATCTGGAACTAGACAAGGATATCCTCTGTCACCTCTGCTATTCAACATAGTTCTGGAAGTCCTAGCCATTGCAATTAGGAAGGAGAAGCAAATCGGGGGTATTCGAATGAAGAAAGAAGAAGTTAAACTCTGGTTCTTTGTGGATGACATGTCTAATACCTGGAAAACTCTTAGAAGTTTTCAGACACATCTAATACCTAGAACTCAACTCTTAGAAGCTCTTACAAGTATCAAACAATGTAGTAGTATCTCAGGATACAAAATCAAAACCCACAAATCAGTAGCCTTCATATATGCCAACAAAATGTCAAGCTGAGAATAAAATCAAATATTCTATTCCTTTTGCAGTAATGATGAAGAAGATGAAATACCTAGGAATATATCTAAAAAAGGATTTGAAAGTTTCCATTAAAGAGAACTATGAAACTGTGAGAAATGAAATAGCAGAAGACATTAAGAAATAGAAGAACAAACCATGCTTGTGGATGAGAAAAATAACCATTGTTAAAATGTCCAGACTACCCAAAGCAATCTACAGATTTAATGCAATCCCCATCAAAGCATCAGTGTCATACTTTAAAGAACCTGAACAAATAGTACTTTGCTTCATATGGAACCAGAAAAAACTCTGAATAACCAATGCAATTCTTAGAAATAAAAACAAATCTAGAGAAACTCAAGCAGTTTCTAAGACTAACACATTTCAAAAATATATCCTATTAATACCAATGAAAAAACCAAACCAATGTTTTCTACTCAAACTGTTTCTTTGATTAGAAAACAAACCAAACCAATGATTGAATTGTTAAAAGTGATAATATAATTTTTAAGCATAGGATTTTAATTAAATATAAAAAGTTTGTATGTGCCAATAGTAAAAATATAAAGCTTAATTGAGAATTTTATATGCATACATGCATATTCAATTTTGTATTAAATTATATAAATCATTTTCATATTTAATACATATGGTATAAAAACATAGAAATGTTTTTCTTAAATTTTTGTCATATGAGGTATCATTTATAAAATTAAAAACCAGTAAAAACTGATGCCATATTATTTTTGATGGTTATATATAACATATACATAAATTATATATATATATATATATATATATATATATATATATATATATATATATATATTTTGTGTTTGAATTGTGACTCGAGAGTGTGTGATAACTCTCCTGAGATATATAAAACACACAA
>CAUYRH010089116.1:0-11614 GCA_963574655.1 Perodicticus potto | reverse complement strand
GAATCCCATGTACTCAAGTTTGATATGAGGACAATTAATGACAATTATTGACATGGTGGGGGTGAGGGAAGGGGAGAACAGAGAGAGAAAGAATGAGGGAGGGGTGGGGAAAGGAAGAGCAGAGAGAGGGAAGGAGCGAGGTGGGTGGGGTCTTGTGGCCTTGGTGTGTGCCACACCTTTAGGGGGCAAAACACGATTGTAAGAGGGACTTTACCCAACAAATGCAACTAGTGTAACATGGTTTCTTGTACCCTCAATGAATCCCCAACAATTAAAAAAAAAGTCCTTACGTCACTTTAGCAAATCTACGTTAGTCAATTATCTGCTAAGCTCTAATGATTTCTCTGTGTATATGAATCCATCTCCAGCTGCAGTCCCGAGGAGGGAATCTGGGCATGGAACAGAGGGGCAGAGAGTAACACCAAGGGAAGTGTGTACACGCTATCTTAATTAGATAAATTGATTTCTTCTCATGACAAAAAAAATATAAAATGCAAAATCAGAATTAAATCTATAAAATCACACTGTGAATTCATGTGATAGGAGCGCATTTTTAAAGATTCAAAGTAAAAGCAAACAGCAGAAAAACATTTCAGAAAACAGACTGCCAATATATGCTCAGAGAGCCTTTGTGGAAGGGGAGAAATCCAAATAGATTGAATAGACTGTCCTGAGAAGAACCTCACCAGAAAAGGAGGGTAGGAAAAAAGGTAAATTAAGATTCTCAGAAATCTAAACATAAAATAACAGAATTCCAGTGAAAATGGGAAGAAACGAAGGGTTGAGTTGAAACTGACAAAATAAAATGAATAAAGAGGAGGATGAGCTACATAAGCCTTTCCAGAATGCAAAGGAAAAGGAGAGAGGGTGAATAGATGAGCAAGAAGAGAAATGCACCTTAGAATTACAGGCATGCATGTGTAGAAAGGGTGGGAAACACTTGGAATATTAAAAACAGCCCTCTCCATATGCAGATTTCTTCTTTGAGATGTTAAATGGCGAAAGCAATCAAATAATGTCTATGAACTGGAGGGGGATTATATTTCAGCTGTGTTTGCCCTTGTTATATGAAGACAAAGATATTCAAAGTTTTTCAGAAAATATACCTTCAAAATCACCTTTTTGGCCCACTGTGATGGCCCACACCCATAATCCTAGCATTCTTGAAGGCCAAGGCAGGTAGATTGTTTGCATTCAGGAGTTGGAGGCCAGCCCTGAGCAAGAGTAAGACCCTGTCTCTGCCAAAAACTGAAAAATTCCCCATAGTGGTGGGAAACCAAGTAGCCTGTACTCCCAGCTATTTGGGAGGCTGAGCCAAGAGGATCACTTGAGCCCAGGAATTTGAGGTTGCTGTGAGCTATGCTGATGCCATGGCACTCTAGCTTGGTGCAATAGAGTGAGACTCTATCTCAACAACAGCAGCAACAAAACATAAAATCACCTTCTTGGAAAAAAAAAATGTATGAAAGACATTTCTATGTCCTGAAAATGAGATCAATAAAGATCATGATAACGCCAGAATTGGTTAATTTCCCTCTTCCTGGAACCTGTAACATTGTAAGGTAAGAATTGCTTTTGTTTTTGTTTGTTTACAACTTCAGGCAGACAGAGACAAGTGCAATCCTGTTCAGGAAGTCAAAATTGACAGAAAGGCCTTACACTGGTATCTTGTAGCTACTTTGCTCAAAAGACCCATTTTTCCCATCCTGTTCCGAACTCACAGGACACAAAGACTATTTATCTTCTATCTCCACCTTAGGATCCCTTCGAAAACAGCACTGTGGAACTCTGTGATCCTGAACTGGAACCGAAGGTCACAGCTAAAAGGCAAAACTCCGAGACGGAGAATGAAGATTTTAGAGCAGTTGAGAGCACGAGGAAAGGAGCTTCCAAAAAGAGAAGTTTTCTTTTAGTGAATTCAGAGAGAAAGCCACAACTCACCTCCCAAGAGTCAAAAATGTTGAGCAAGATGCTCCTGAAACACCCGTCATGTGGAGTTGCAGGTACCGGAAGTCCTAGTCAGGGACGGTGACAGCTTGCTGTGATGCTGATGAAAACCCAGATTCGGGGCCTTTTATCTGCGAGGGCCCTGCAAATTGTGGCTATTGTGGGAAGTTATAGAATGTTCTTGGGGAAAGTGGAAGGCAAGGTGTAATCAGGAACATATGTAGAAGCATTTCTCATCAATTTCCCAGAAACCTTAGAAGAAGGATTTGAATCTCCTAGGCCTTAATATTGTATTGTGATTTATTTTTCTCACCCTAAACATACACTTTCGTATCTAATTTTGAATTTGTAAGTTGTCCTCTTTATGAAAAGGGGGTCTTAAAAATTCTTTAAGCTTCAGACCTGTCACATGGAAAGCACGATTTTAGGAAACCCTAGAAAACCCAGAATGGAAGTAGAGGGAGTCCTGTAGACATGAAAGACCTGTTATTTAAGGACTATCTGCTCTACAACTCTCAACATTTCAGCCACATTACATTCCATGTTGCTCAGATATTCACACGGATACATTTTCATTGTTAAGTCATATCTTTTAACATTATATTGCGTTCTTTGTCTCATTTGAATCTGTTTAATCATTGATGCTAACCGTGTTTCCCCACTAAGAACACAATCTACTTTCCTTTTACATGCCTTTACTTCTCTTTTTATTTTTAATTTTAAAGCAAATGACTTTATATTGACTCTTGTGTATAGTATAGAGGCAGGCTTTTCTTTGTGATTTGATCTTTTGTTTTCCAGGTGATTTAAATCAAGTTACTTTCATTACTGGGATAGGTATGCTTGAGTCTTTTCATATTCTGTTGCATTATTTTTTAATTAATAGACTTTACTTTTCTGACAGATACTACAGTACAGGGAGTTCTCATTATCTCTTCTTCCCCTGTTATTTGTGCTAAATTCTTCCATTAGAGTGGTATATTTGTTGTAATTGATAAGCCAATATTGATAAATTATTAAAATTCATAATTTTCATTAGGGTTCACTATTTATGTTTGACTGTTCTATAGGTTTTTATGAATAATTATTTTCATGTATTCACTATTGCAATATCCTACAGAATAGTTTAACTGAACTAGAAATCACTGGGCTCCACATAGAAATCTCTCCCTCCCTCTTCTCAAATCCCTGGGAACCATAACACTTAATCTTAAAGTTAGATTATTGATTATTAGTTATGAGAAATGACATTTACACACAAAAGTTGAATTCAGAAAATAGTTTTTACTACATTTTATAATGGATAGCAATATTGTTAAAAAAGTAGTAAGTGGCTTTGCTTATTCACTTAAAATCATAGACTGTATCTGAAACACATTTGTTTTTAGCATGTAGTAATTAAACATGTTCATCTACTTCCAATGAACTCAAGAAATAAAAAAGGACTAAGAATATACTCATAAAATGAAAAATAATATCTGGGCAACTCTATGCAAAAAGAATTTGTATTTTCCAAGTAAAGATAAAGTTATACTAAAAAAAAGAAAAACTTTTAAAACATGATGCCAAAAAAGAAAACATTATGCAGAGTATCTGTTTGTCATTAAAATTATAGTGCTATGGGGCTGGGCGTCCATAGCTTAGTGGTTAGGGTGCTGGCCACATGCTCCAGGGCTGCTAAACAAACAAAAATAGTGCTCTGATTCAGTTCAAAAATTCCCAGCAGAAGGTGGTTAAGAATAGAGGGTAGGCCTTTTGGGTATCAAACATCAAAAGAGCCAGCTAAGCAAAGGATGTAAGATTAACATCCATTTTCATCTCAGTGGGGACCAGCAGCCTCTACTGCAAAACTCGAGCCTAAGATTGTTTAAATTTGTGTCTTTGCTGAAGAATCTATTAACATCAAATACTAGGTGAGATCCAGTTACAGATGTATACAAGGGTTAAGGAGCTTAGGTTCTAAAACTTGTGTCAAAATATAATTTGTGTTCTATATGCATTAACAGATATGGATATAAAAATCAGGATAGCTTAAAAAAGAAAAAATCTGTATAGACATTATCTAGATTTAACAATTGCTAATTGGTCATCTTTTTATGGAAATACTTTATTTTATTTCAGACTAATATGAGGGTACAGATGTTTATTAGACTATTCTCTTCACTTTTCTGCACATTTGAATTTTTCATAATGCAAAATTCAAATTAAGACGTTTTCTAACATTAAAAAACAAGAAAACATGATCCACAGTCTTTAAAATGTTAAAGATTATTTTAATTTTGACACAGTGGGCATGTGCTATGCATAAATAGTGATATCTCCAAATAACTGCCAAATACTATACAGGTTTATCAGGAACGCTAATAAAACCACTCATAACTTACAACTAGAACAAAATTAAGAAACATAAAAACCACAAAATTCAATTAACATGTAACTGAGGAAATGATATGAAAATTATGAAGAAATAAAAACAGAGGAAGAGAAAATGCAATTGGGTCCTGGTGTTGGTGAAACACGGGTAATGTTATCCTAAGGAAAAGAGAGTCTTAACCTCTGCTGAGGTCTGAGGGAGGGTGGATGAAAGCAATAGCTCCTGAGGAGTTGGGAGCGGAGCAAGGTCTGGAAAATACAGGACCAGAGGTGGCCATTTCAGGAAGGCATTGCTTAGGGTGGAGAATAAGGCAACTTATAAGAAGTAGATATCCCTTCAAACTTGATGGTGAATAGAAAAAAGGGAAAATGCGATGGAAAGTAAGGATCTCACAGAAAATAAAAAGAATTACCGCAGTAGAAGACACATCCTAACTTGTAAAAAGGGCACATTAACAAAGATGCCACACTTCTGTATACCAACAGAAGAGAGTGCTCTTGACCTAAGCAACCCAGCAAGTTGCATGATATAGTTTTGACATTTTTCCCCTCCAAATTTCATGTTAAAATATGATCCCAATGTTGGAAATGGGGCTGAATTGGGGTGTTTAGATCATTGAAGTGGATCCCTCATGATCCCCCATGACTGGCTTGGTGTTGTCTTCATGGTAATGAGTGAGTTCTCACTTTATTAGTTTCTGGGAGATACAATTGTTAAAAAGAGACTGGTACCTTCTCGCTCTCTGTCTTGCTCACTCTCTCCCATGTGACACGCCTGCTCCCCCTTTGACTTCTGCTATGATTAGAACCTTCCCAAGGCCTTTACTAGAAGCAGACACTGGTTTAATACTTCATGTGCAGCCTGCAGAACCACAAGCCAAGTAAACTTATTTTCTTTATAAATTACCCAGCTTCAGGTATTGTTTTATAGCAATGCAAAATAATCTAAGACACTGCTCAAACCCCTCATAGTTCTCTAAAGAAATGCTTATTGTTGCTGACCCAGGAAAATCCAAGATACCTTTAGAATGAACCAAAAGTCAGCCAATATTTATATAAAGGCACTGCAAGAAAAAGTGAGACTCAAATTTTTAATTTGACAAAAATAGTCCTGAAAATGTAACAGAGAAAAATTATGAGGCAGCACTCAAATGTAAAATCCATAATAGCCAACAAACAATGGTCAATACATACATGTTTATATATATCTATGTGTTTGCATGCTCTAAATAATAGGTATAACACACACTTATTAACATATATAGATAATAAATATTAATATATATTCCAATGAAAGCAATATTCTTTCTTCTCAATAGCACATAAAAACAAGTTTACATTGTAACCAAGGAAGTCTCAATAACTTCTATAATATAGAAATAACATAAATACTCTTCTTTAATAATGCAATACAAATTTTAAAAAATGGTGAAAACATAATTATAACATTTGTAGTTCACTGTGAATACACTATACCATATTACTTATGAATGTAGGTTCAATAAGCTTAAGTAAACTATAATCAACAAAACCTAACATTGCATATAAAAATAATATCCAAATAAAACTTATCACTTGAATGCAAAGATGGTTTGGTATTAGAAGAATTTTTAATGTATTTTTCTCCATAGATTGATAAAAACTGTATCTTGATTTCCTTTACAGATATTTATGTAACAACTATAACTAATTTTCATGTGGTGGTTTTGTATCTTTCTACTTTACTGAATTCATCTATTTTAATAGGTTTATTTTATATGAGTCCTTCAGGGTTTTCTAACTATGGGCTCATGTCCTCAGCAAACAGGAAAAATTTTACTTCTTCTTTATGATTTGGCTGTCTTTTATTTATTTTCTTGTCTGATTGTTCTTGCTAGTACTTCCAGCAAGTTGAATAACTATTGACTAGAAGTGAAAACATCAGGCATCCTTGCTTTGTATGATTTCCTACAGGAAACCCTTTCCATATTCCCCCATTATTTATACAAATGGGGGAATATGGAAAGGGTTAGCTGTGGGCTTTTCATAATGACCTTAGTTATATTGAGATAATTGTGTTCTATACCTATCTTGTTGAGAGTTTGTATGATGAAAGACTGTTGAACTTTGTCAACTTATTTTTTTGTACTATTGAGATGATCATTTGGTTTTTATCTTCCCATTGATATAATATATCATATTGATTTACATATGCAGGCGAAGATAAATATATGGTTAAAAAGAACATTTCGCTGTAACAAAGGTTGGTAAATCTATTGTCATCTTATTGTAAGAGTCAAAAGACAAAAGTATTAAAACAACTATAGCTTAATTATGTTAGTGAGTACATAACATAAATAGTTGTAAATTATAACATCAATAATATATAATGTGGGGGAGAAAGAGGCTAAAAGCAGAGTGTTCTTGCATGCAAGGGAAGTTAAATTATTAAAATAGCCTGTTAAGACTGTAAGGTATTTTATATAAGTCCTTTGGTAGCCACAAAGGAAAAAAAAATAAACCTGTAGAAGTTGTACAAAGAAAAAGAGAAAGCAATTAAAACCAGGCAATAAAAGAAAACGTTTATAATAGCATAAAAAATACTTAGGAATAAATTTAACCAAGGAAGTGAGATATACACTGAAAACTATAAAACACTGGTAAAAGAAATTGAAGTAGACAAAAATAAATGGAAAAATATTCCTATTCCTACTGCCCATAGTGATAAACAGATTCGATGCAATTCCTATATTAAAATTCCAATGGCATTTTTTCACAGAAATGGAAGAAATATTTATAAAATTCATATGGAAATACCAAAGGTCTCAAACAACCAAATAATCTTGAGAAAGAACAACAAAGCTAGAGGCATCACATTTTCTGATTTCAAATTTTACTATAAAGCAATTACAATCAATACAGTATTGGCATATTTGGGCCAGCAGAACAGAATAGAATCTTCAGAATTAAACCAAGTAAATGTAGTCAGCTAATTTCCAACAAGGTCACCAAGAAGATAGAATGGACTTATGAAAAATGGATATCCATCAATACATGAAGTTAGGAAATCTGGATATCCAAATGCAAAAGAATGAAACTGGATCTTTATATGATACACAAAAGTCAACTCAAAAGGGATTAAAGACCTAAATGTAAGGCCTTAAACTGTAAAAGTCCTGTAAGAAAACCCACAGAAAAATCTCCTGGTACTGGCCTTGCCTATATATTTTTTTTATATGACACCAAAATCTCAGGCAACAAAGACAAAAATAAACAGGTAGGACTATATCAAACTAAAAAGTTTCTGCACAACAAACGAAGCAATCAATAAAATGAAAAGGCAGCCTGCAGATTGGGAGAAAATATTTGTGAACCACTTACCTGACAGGTATTAATATCCAAGGCATATCAGGAATTTACAACAATAAACAAACAAACAAACAATAATAACCAAAAAAGAAAACCCTGTATAAAAATTGTCCAAAGAAGACCTATAGACAGACAGTAAGTGTATAAAAAGGTGTTTAACATCACTAATTCTTGAGGAGTTGCACATCCAAACCACAATGAGCTCTCACCTCACACCTGTTAAGATGTTTGTTAGCCGGAAGTTAGGAGACAGCAGTGTCAGGAAGGTGTAAAGGGAAGGGAACCCTGGTATACCTTTGATATAGGTATAGGGTATAGGTATAAGGTAGAGTCATGCAGTCATTAAGGAATATGGCATAATGTGGAGGCTCCTCAAAAAACTGAAAATAGTACTGATACTACTCCAGGACTCAGCAATCCCTCTTCTGGATAGATACCTAAAGGAAATGAAATCAATACCTCAGAAAGATATCTGCCCTCCCATGTTCACTGAAACATTATTCACAAAAGCCAAGATACGGAAACAACCAAAGTGTCCATTGCTGGAAAAACAGATTTTTAAAAAATTGTGGTAGTGCATACAACAATGAGATTCTATTCAATCTCAGAAAAGGAGGGGCTGCCACCTATGACAACATGGAATGACTTAGAGACATCATACTACGTGAAATATGCCAAAGACAGTAGGAAACATACTGCGTGATCTCACTTTCATGTGGAATGAGAAAAAAAAGTTGAACATACGGATAAGTTTTAGAAAGAAGAACAGAAAAGGGGAGAAAATGAGAAGATGTAGGTCAAGGGTACAAACTTACAGTTATGTAGCATACACAAGTTTAGCAATCTAACACACAGCAAGAGGACTGTAGTTAATAATGCTATAGTTGAAAATTTGCTAAGAGAGTAGATTTTAGGTGTTCTTACCAAAAAGTGAATAAATAAAGACTTGGCATGGTGGTTAATGCCTGTAATCTCAGCAATTCTGGAGACTGAGGCAAGAGGATTGCTTGAGAACCAAGTTCAAGACCATTCTGGCTGACATAGCAAGACTCCTTATCTTCAAAAGAAAAAAAAGGGACAGACAACTGGGAACTAGAAACTACATAGAATGGTGGAATGTTAAATTACTTACCTGGAGTAGACATTCCACTATGGAAATGTATATCAAAACTTCATGTTATACACTTTGCATTTACCTTAGTAATAATAATCTTGGAAACACCAATTAAAACAATGATTAAAAGACAAAATATTTTATTATAACAGGTTATTTATTTTCTATTAATATCCAATGTGTTGGGCCTTTCTATAATTCATTATTGGGGATAAATTGATGTAACACAATTTGTCAGTATATACTTGTACATGTCTTTCTTTACTAAGTTATTTCCAACTCGGGAAAACAGAAATGTGACTATTAATCAGTTGGTGAAATTTTGGATTGTTTTTATTGTTATTTTTCATGTTTTAAGTTTTATTTTATGTATAATAAACATTTAATATAACATTTTACATTGAAAAAATAGCACATTAATTTTACATGAAAAACTTGGATACCCTAACAACAAACCTTCTAGGAAAATAATTAAACATTATTAGAGTAACCATGAAGTTGAACTAGGTTTAACCCAGACTTTGGGATGATTAAGCCTGCTTGAGGGAGGATAAGGAATACTTTACCAACAAGTACAAGATCAGACTTGCCAAATTTGGGTGGAGGAAAGGATATTCTTTTATTTATTTATTTATTTTTTTGCAGTTTTTGGCTGGGGCTAGGTTTGAACCCACCACCTCTGGTATATGGGGCCGGTGGAAGATATTCTTAAAAATATATATATAAATATATATATATTATATATATATAAACAAGAAGGCTTGAAAACGATGTTTCTTGAAGTATAATGTTAGTGTATATTCTAATTGTCTGGAGTCATTTTTTTATAATGTGCATCTTTGAACACCAACTCAAACCCACGAAATAAAGCTCTTGGGCACAAGGCCTAAGTGCCCGCTGTGTACCTGTCTCCACAGATCGTCCTCACGCACAAAATTTGAGAAGCACTTGCAGAAAAATCAAGCAATGTGACAGACTTTGGAAACTGCAGATAATTCAGTGCAACTGGATTGGAGGCTACAGGAATGGAGAGCTGCCTCTGGGGAGCAACGTCATGGTTCACTTATAAGAAGTCTTACATGACCCATTGGGGGCTTGGCAGTAATGTGAAGATTCCACAGAAAGGTTTTACACAAAAGACTAACCTGATCATATTTTTTTTCCCAGAAATATTACTCTGCACTGGTGTGAACGATTTGATATGGAGCAGACAGAGACAGGAAGGAAAACTGGAGGTGTTTTGATTCTTTCGAATAGATTTATGAATATGTGGAGAAGAGACAACTTTGGATGATTTTAATTACCACATTACTTGCTTTCATCTTTATTTAAGTTCACAACTCTATTCAGTCTAAAGATATTTTAAAGCTACAGCTCTGTGCTTTTCCACTTTTCCTTATTTTTATCACAGGCCCTTTATTTTATTACAAACATGAAGCTTGTAAAGACAAGTTCCTAGGCCAGGCACAATGACTGGTACCTGTAATCCAGGCACTCTAGAAGGCCAAGGCAGGAGGATTGTTTGAGTTCAAGACCAGACTGAGCAAGAGAAAATAACGCCTGTCTCTATTAAAAATAGAAAAATTAGCGGGGCATGCACCTGTAGTTATGGCTACTCGGGAGGCTGAGGCAAGAGGATCTCTTGAGCCAAGACGTTTGAGTTCACTGTGACTCCAGGGCACTCTTCTCAAGGTAACAGAATGGCAATCTATCTCCAAAAAAAAAAAAAAAAAAAAAAAGACAAGTTCTAGCCACTGTAATGGACTCTAGCAAGTCATAAGAAGGCTGATGGGGAAAGATTAATAGACATCTTTCTAATGTTGACATTTTTAGGTCCTCTCCCTCAGGACAGTCTAGAAATATATCTCTGGATGACCATAGCTGGAATTTCTACAACCACTGTTGCAATATAGGGACGGACACTCTAAAGAATACTCTCTTACTGGATTAGATTGTTAGGTAAAGATCTAGAAGGCAGTTGGTGGTGAGAGCGTGCATACTCGGGGGCACGAAACCTGGGTCATCTGGAAGGCTTTGATGCAGTTTCCATGGTTGACCATTGTGGCAATCTGTGTGTACAGAGATGGCATGAGGAGTAGTCTAGAGCAATTTACTTAAATAAAAGTTTGCCTTATTAAAAGCCATCTAATTCCTATTTTGTGTTTTATTTTGTCACAGAATGAGACATTCCTTTTAATTAAGCTGTCTGGTGAAACCACAGTTGTGACTTGTGTTCACACTGACTGTAGTAAGAAGCAATTTCCATTGGACTGCAGAATGTCCTGTGACTGCTTAATTTTTTTATTAAACCAAAGGGCTGAGTTTGAGGAGGGAGCATTAGAACATTGCATGAAAAGGATCTACTACCTGCCCACGCTGAACAGAGTGGCTCTGGTTCACTTTATATATTTCCTGCCCCTGAGCTGATTCAGAGATTTCTCCTAAGAGCCCTGTTTCATTTTACTGAAAAATAGTACTGAAAGGCCACAGTCTGGATGGGAAGTAAATTTGTTGCCAATGACTTGAGTTGTCGTTGCTTCGAGGAATTCCTTTTTTTCGGCATTTTTTGGCTGGGGCCAAGTTTGAACCCACCACCTCTGGTATATGGGGCCGGTGCCCTACTCCTTTGAGCCACAGGTGCCACCCTGCTTTGAGGAATTTTTAAAAGAATGGTGGGAAATACCTTTTCTCTATTTTTTTTTTTTTTTTTTGGACAGAGCCTCAAGCTGTCACCCTGGATAGAGTGCCGTGGCATCACAGCTCACAGCAACCTCCAATTCCTGGGCTCAAGTGAGTCTCCTGCCTCTGCCTCCCAAGTAGCTGGGACTACAG
>CAUYRH010089115.1:0-21129 GCA_963574655.1 Perodicticus potto | reverse complement strand
TTAAGGAGGAGACGGGAAAAGACCAGGAGAGAAACGGAGAGAGCTTTTCTCTCCCCACTTGAGTTCTCTCTCTCTACCAGGAGCTTTAGTGTTTTCTGTATTCTTTTCTGTAAATAAATTCTGTCTTACCACTGGAAAAAAAAAACAAAAAAAAAACCAAAATGCCATGAAGGCTATGTTAAACAGTTTGATGAAAACATTTCAGATTGTATATGAAACCAGCACATTGTACCCCTTGATTGCACTAATGTACGCAGCTGTGATTTAATAAAAAAAAAAAAAAATGTCACCTTCCAGAGCAAATTGTTCCCATTTCAGCATCACACCCCATGTGCTCTCCTTCTCCCATAGGCCTGTGTAACTGTGGCATTGATCCAGCTTTTCCTACTCCCCTGCTAGATTGTAAATTCATCAAAAGACTGCTGGTTTTATTAATCCTTCTGTATTAGCACCTACCAGAGCCCGGCGCGTAAAAGGTACAAGACAAATGTAAGTTGAAGGGAAGAACAAGCCTGGGACACCGGCTTGGCTTCTCCAGGCCCAGCACCCACCAACCACGCAGGGTGTTCTCAAGGCTGTGAAGAGCCAGCACAATGGCCCCAAGGATATCTGACCCATGCCCCCTGAGGATACGACACTGGGGGACGTCTCACCCCATGGAAATCCATTTCACGTGGACTGGTGGAAATTTCTGGACAGCGATAGCAGCCTGAAATGCTAAAAAATGAAGACTGTAGAGACAGTTCGATCTGATCTGAGGTGTGGAATCCCCACACAGGGGAACCAGGGACAAGGTTCTCCCTAGATGCCTTTTCTTAGGACGGAAGAGGAGAAGCTGCATGTGCTACTTTTAATGAGCTTGACCTTCTAGTCCACCGTCAACACAACTTCTCCCTCCACTGAAGAAGACTGACTTCAGTGAGTCAGTCTTCAGTGAGGAGGGTCGGGGCGAGGGGAGGGGAGCCCATCGTTGGTCTCTAGCAGGACCCAGCTCACACCGACACCAGGTTTGAGTCCTGACTATAAAAAAGGACAATTCTTATTCGGGGTGGCTGTACGTTGCACCAGAGTCCACAAGGAGGAGGAAAAACTACGTTTAAAATAATTATAAATTCATTTTTGTGTTAAAAACAATAATCTTGGGACTATAATACTAAGTATCATGTTGAAAATGACAAAAGAGCATCTCTCAGATTTATAGTGAACCAATAAAAAATTGCTCTGTATGTGATTATGGAATATAAAACCAAATGATATAATTATTCCATAAAGTGTGGGGGCTGCCCCATTATGCTGTGCTATATTTGACGAAGCACATCATATAGGATTTCAGCAAACCACTTAATATGGTTGTAAGTAGAATATTCCTGACCTGAGTTGACATCAGGAAAAACAGACAGGGACATTTCAGAACATTCAACTTTATTTTTCATTGGCAAACACAACACAAAAAACATACGTTTATTAAATACACAGACTAGCTATGACTTGAATGCCAACAGAACTCTAATATACTTGTCATAGTCTCTTTCATTCTTTGTTGAAGACCAGCTTTTAAAACACACCGGAAGATACCCTTAAATAAGATAACTACCCAAAAAGCTAAAGGTGACAAAGTGTACCTTCCCCCTTCACCAAGTGTGTCGAGATAAAATGTTGGGAGGAAGATGAGGAACTTCATGCCTTCTCACTGAGCACTACAACGTGGGTTAAAGTGCCCCTGATTTTAGTTCTCTTTAGTTGCACTATGAAAATAGTATTTACTTTCACTTGTCAACATATCAAGAAAATTAGTGCCTGTTTGCAATTTATTTGCTCACACAAGCTTATACTGTTATTCATAGAACATTTAATAAAAAGAAAAGAAAAGTAAAGTATTTCTTCTCTGCCTCTCTTTCTCTCTCTCAGAGAGTTGTGGAGAAGAGAGCTGAGTAGTCAATAATGACCAGCCAGCACTGATCAGTTGTTTTTACAGAAAAGTGCCCTGGCCACTCTTTGGTCCGTCCTCCTGATGCTCAAGTGTGCAAAGATGAACGCAGTCCCTGCCTCTTGGCTTCTGGCGTCTGGGCTAAAAGGATGAGGAATTTCCACAGGTTGGAAGCAGCCAGGTTCTCTGTCATGTCTTTCTCTATCTTCTGCACTCCCTCATTCGGACCCGCATGAGTCTCCTTTCAAAAGGAGAAACAGAAACAGAAACAGAAACAGCTTTTGTTTCTCCAAATACTGAAAACTATAATAAGGAAACTATTTTCAAATTACTATTAAGGGCTGGTGACTGCCTAGCTTTTGCCTAGACATTTGATTAACTTTTATTAAAGGCTCAAAATATTGTAGCTCTAAAGCATCTGACAATAGAATTTAACAGGTGCGTATTGAAAAATAACTTGAGAAGTGGGGTCGTATCCAAAATCTCAAAAAGCTTGAAAAGGCTGATTTGTTCCTAATGGTGATCTCTTTACTTCCTACCTTTACTGACATTAAAAAAAAAAAAAATTGCTCCATCAAAGCAGACTTAGCAGAGGTCTCACATACATGTATTAGGGCACTGGTGTATTAAAAATAAGAAGTTAGTCTCTCTCCTTTTTAAACCAATCCCACCTTTCTGGACAGTAAATATTTATGTTTCTTTCTCTCTGAGAGAATGGATAAGTACGTTATAGTTGGGGGAGGAGGGAGAAAGAGAAACAGTCTAGTTCCTAATGAAGAAATAGGGAATCTAGTAGATATTTGGGTTGTTTATTGTGTGAAACTGGTTGATGCAGAATTTCTGAAAATAAAATAATTTTCATTCTTTTTTTTTTTTCTTGAGACAGAGCCTCAAGCTGTCACCCTGGGTAGAGTGCTGTGGCATCACAGCTCACAGCAACCTCCAATTCCTGGGCTCAAGCAAGTCTCCTGCCTCCGCCTCCCAAGTAGCTGGGGCTACAGGCGCCCGCCACAAGGCCTGGCCATTTTTTTTTGTAGTTGCAGCCATCATTGTTGTTTGACGGGCCCGGGCTGGATTAGAACCCGCCAGCTCAGGTGTACATGGCTGGCGCTTTAGCTGCTTCAGCCACAGGTGCCAAGCCAATTTTCATTCTCAATAAAGAAAATATGTGGTTTACATGCTTATAAATGAATGCAATGTATAGGTGACTGAATTAT
Organism: Perodicticus potto; assembly: GCA_963574655.1. Taxonomy (NCBI): domain Eukaryota; kingdom Metazoa; phylum Chordata; class Mammalia; order Primates; family Lorisidae; genus Perodicticus; species Perodicticus potto. Next base: position 17,985 of record CAUYRH010089115.1, on the reverse strand, counting down.
ATTTCTGGGGGATCAATGTATTCTGATTATGACATCATAATATAATGGTATGTAACTAAACTTGTGTAGCCTTTAAACAGAACCTTCATTTTAGGATTTACAAAATAGAGGATAGATAAAATAAAATGTTTTCCCTAATTCTCTGATTTGTGCTCCATATATAATTGCTACCTGTGAGTTTTTTTATAATACTGAACTGATGTTCACTTCTTAACCAATACGTATATGATTTTACAAATTGGCTCTAATATAACCTAGTTCAGGAACTATCACAGGCATATGTCACTTCTTAGCATTTTACTGCAATTCAGAAAATAATCTGTGGGCTTAGCCACAGTTGCACAATTCTGTGCATTTTTAGACAGAAGTTTTAACAGATTTTGAGATATGTAAAAGCACAAAAAATCAATAAATAAGCAGTTGTGAAAAAGATCATAGTCGGTGGCCTCAACTTTTTATGTAGATAAAACATAGGAAATTTAGTTTTTCACATTAATCTTTCAGTATGTTCAAAGTAATAAAATATTCTGCAGTCTCACATTATTTATCCTCATATCTGGTGTATTTCCAGAAAAGCTTTTTCATAATTTAATGAAAATAAGTAGGCGATATACATGTCTAAAATTTCAAAGGAAAAAAATGTTTCTATTTTCTTTCTCTGATTTGCTCCCAATCCAAAAGAATTATTAAGTGGTTGTTGACATGGAGAAGGTGGAAAGCCAATCACTAATTTGGAGTCACAAGCCACAGTAATATGAAAAGCATTGAATAAATAAAAGTCCTAAGCCACCTGAAACTCTAAAGCAGGAACCCTGTCACAGAGCGAGCTCCTTGTTAAATTACCACTTGTCAGAGTTTTCAGATTGTCTGTTACTTGATGTGAGTGTGGTCACAGAATCTTTCGTAGTTAACATATATGAGATTCTATAATTTTTTTCTGTAACATGGTCAAAAAAATCTTTTATAAAATAAAACAATGCTGAGTAGAAATATATGTTCATGTTTTACTCCAGAATACTTTAAACCTGGCATGATTGAACACATTTATTTCAAATATCTTGGCATATGGTACTAGGTAAATTTGGTAAATTTTGAGATAACACATTTTGTTCCTTGAAATTTTAAATGTTTTTTAAGACCTTCACCATGCTTATTTTATTTGAAAGGTGAGCTGTTCCCATTGGATATAGCGCGTTCTCATTCTCTGCCATGCACAGCATATAAATGCATCCTTCGGGCCATCGGGATTACTTTGTACAATTGACACTAGCTAATTTTACGTATATTTCTACATTCCATTCCTGTCCTTCTTTCCACATGGTTTTCTAGGCCTCTAAGCACATTTTAGCCACTACTTCAAAGTTTAGGAACTGTCATAATTTATGCACGCATGTTTTCCTGCTTAGATTATATGCATGGACAAATTAAGTATGTGCCAGTGAAAGTTGAAGGAGATAAACTGATAATCACACAGGTGCCTCTGCTGTGCCCACCGATGTCCCCCTTCTCACCACGGCTCACTCCCTCTGTGCATCCCACTCAGCTACTAGGGAAAGGCAGAAACGATTTCAGATTTCCCTTCCTTCCCAGGTTTTCCCTGGAATAACAAATGACTGCCTAAATAGTGAAACTCACATATCATTCACATAATTTCTTCCTTTTCCTTCTTTTATTCAAGTTTGTTTAGACACTGTCATTCAACCCCTCTTACTATGTATCCCCAGGGCAGGAATTTATTTTATACTAAAGAACTAGTTTCAGGCCTTTTGTGATTTTGATTTTTTGTGGCTTAATGTAACATGATATTCTTTCTATTGAAATCTCCATCACCATTGGAAGTGTCAGTATCCTAAATTATTAATACAAATAAAACACTTGTACAGCAACATGACACTACACCTTTGAAGATAAACTCATACTGTTGTAATTAAATAAGCAGACATCGCTTACTCTATCAGCTAGATGGACTTATAATGGCTTGAAACCCTTCGACTGTGTGGCGGGTGCCTCACCAATGTGCACTCGGTTTTGGTGGACTTTTATGCACTCACTTACTGACTAAATATCTCCTGGACAATTTCCATATTCCAAATGCTAAACTACATACTGTAAGAAATAACCAACATGGTGACATCACTCGAATCTATCTGATTATAGACAAACACAGTGTGTAGAGAACCACCCAAGAAGTCAAGCCTCTTGGATAGAAAATCATTTAAGCATACCTCTTTTACCATAAAAAAAGTAGATAGTTTTGTGTTATCTCCATGAGGCGATCTCTAGGATAACTCAATCTTATGGCAGAAAGAGATTTTATAATGTGGTTTAGTATAGGTTATTTATCATCCTTCCCAAAATCTAAATTAGTGGAACAATCATTAATTGAGAAGTACTCTCAGTGGATTTTGTCTCCTATTTCAGTCTGACATGGTGACTTAAATTGATTATTCCTGAGTAACCTAGGCCAGTGTGCATATTAATATAATGGAGACATTACACTTGTTAAAATTAATTCTTCCCCAAATGCTAAGTACAAAGAAAAATGCAGTTATTGCAAGTGTTACATAAATCTCAAAATTAAAAAAAAGCAGAAAAGCCATGAAATAAACTGAACATTAAAATTTTCCACAAGAAAACATTGATGCACACAGCAAATGTGCCAAAGAACGTGATAAGCATTCGTGTAGCTTACCATAAAGGATCATCATGTTTACTGCCGAGACTTCTTTAAAAAATGCAATTACCAGAACTTAATGTAGTGATCTACTTGTACCACAAAAATGTCAAACTTAGCTATGGAGGTTTGTATTTATACAGACTGGAGGAAAAATGTTTTAATAATAAATATTTCATTAGAGTTACTTTGAGGAGAAGATAGAGAAAGAGTTGAGAGGTCAATATATTAATTTTCTTATCTTATAAATAGGCCCCAAACTAAGGGAAGTCTTCATTGAACTTTCACGGTATTTATTTATTTTAGAATCACCATTGGTATTTAAAGATCCAAAAGACTAGATCTTTTGGTAGAATACTTTAGGTGGAAAAAAATCAAGGGAAGTAATCAGAGTGCCAATATTTAGTGCTGAAATCAGCCCCTAAACAGCATTCTGAAAACTATCTCTTCCCCCACTCTCAGAGTTGAGTTTTGTGAATCTGTTTCAGGCTCCTAGGAAAGCAAACTGTGCAAAATGCATTCAAAAGAAGAACAATTAGCAATTTGGGTAGTTATAATCTCTGCCATTTCTCAAACAAATGGACCAGCTCTTCTTTAGATAAAACATAAACCTCATTTACCAACTCAACCAAAACTTAAACTTTGTAAGATGAAGAGCTAATTGGTTATATTGAGCAACATTTAAATAACATCAGTATGAATATTATGGATACATCATACAATTTTTCACCCCAAACTTTTTTTTTAAATGCAAAGGAGAAAAAGTGACAGAGGAAAGTGAGAGAAAGACAGTAAAAGAGAACGCAGAAGGCCAGCGTCTCGAACAGAAACAAACCACTACCCCCTGTCTCTGATGAGACCTGCGTCTGAATTCCCCGTGTATTTAGTGTCCTGGGATATTTACTATGTCTGGCCCCCAACAGACCAAGAGTATTTATAAAATATGTTTTCATCACATAATTAATCACATATTCAGCTAGAAATGGCCAAAAACACTAGACTGTTATTAACATATTTTCTTTGTGTTTCAATACTTTTGGCACATAAGGGATTATCTAGGCTTTTCAGATGATTTAGCTTTATATCAAAAATCCCACTTCAATGCACAAATAGTGGCATGGCAGAGATGTCTAAATTCACAGTAAGGTTTGGGGTATTTGTTGCCAAAAGCTGTAAACATGCAAGTGGAGTCAGTGTTTTCCTTCATGTTCCTGTCTGTATTACTTCGTTAGACAATGAGATGGGCTGCCCCTTCTGTCCATCATTAGAGCAGCTGGAGACAGCATTTGCTACCTGGCAAAACTTCCGAAGGAGGATCTTTCTTAACAGCAGATAAACCCAGGGATCCAAGATCTGGTTCAGGGAAGCCAGGCGAATGGCTATTAAGAAGAAGTTGCACTCCCCATGCTTCTCCGTGTGTGTCTTGCAGTGCTCGACGGATGTCTGGCTGAAGATCATCTTCAACATCATTATCTGTGACAGAGGGACAAACAATGGTTCCAAAGGTTACTGAGGTCATGTGCGTCTCTGCTCTGCTCTACTTCACGCATAGTGGGTACTCAGCAAATGGGATGTAGGACGGAAATGACTGACTCGGCAGAGTTTATACTCAGGACACAGCCCGGAATCGCACGAGACATTCTTAGGGATTGTCCCACATTTGAGTTTGTGACATATGACGTGATGGAGCTTTTTATAACACGTGTTCTCAGGCTTTCAGTCTTGGTAATCTAAGGAATCTGAAAATAACGCATCTCAAAATTAGCCAAAGTCATCTGTCTGGTAACAGAAAACATCAGTAGTTTGGCGCCCAAATGAGAGCTGACACTGTTCATAAGAACCAAGACATGTTTAATCTGAAATTTCCTAACAAAAATATTGCTGAAGAAAAAGGAGAAGCAGGAAAGAAGAAAATAATATCAATAAAAATACTGTCATCATTGTTATTTCCACGGGCATTTTCTGAATTCTTTCCATTTATCAGGCACTGTACCAAGTTCTTCACCTGTATATAATGAACAGCATCAGACAGGCACCACCACCACCTCCTTTTTTACAACTGCAGAAGCCAGTGTTTCATGATGTGACTTGGCTGAGCTGGAATTAAAGCCAAGTTCACTAACAACACATGACACCTGGTCCTCCTCTATCTCTGCCTCCCACTGCACCACACACTGGAACGTAAACTCCACTACGGCAGGGACCTGGGACTATTTTTTCCCCATTTGTATATTCCCAGCACAGTAGATAGTAAGTGCTCAATGAATACTTGGGAGTGAACAAATATTTATATTTGAGGAAATTTAGCATATGACAGATATATAAATATAGTTATATTTACGTTTGAATAAATATTTGTAATTTTCACAGAAGAGAAAAAAATGAATGTTCTTCTGCATAGGAAAAAATGTTCAAACTTATTAACCATCATGCAAACTACAACCAATTAAGAAGCCATTGTACACTCTCCAGAATGACCACAATGAAAAATGGGACTCCACCATAGGTTAGCGAGGATGTGGGGCCCTGAGGACTCTTCCACACGTCACTAGTGGGAGTGTGAGCCGGGGCGACCACCTCAGAAAACTGTTCAGCACTATTTCATCTGCTGCCTCCCAGCAGGAGTACTCCTAGAAATATACTGTCCAAGGTTTCTCTATCAGGAGTTGTGTACGTCTAAAACTGTTGGTAATAGCATTGTTCATAACAGCAGAAAAGAATGAACAACCCGAGCATGGGTTGACATTCACAACAGAAAAGAGCTGACTTTGTGACTGGCTCCAAAATGTCCCTTTCAGACCAACCCGGCTACTGTGCACCCGGGACGTGGCCGGAGCACACGGAGAGGTCAGAACACGCAACATGAGTTACTGATAGAATGAGAAGACTTGGAAATATTTTGTTAAATAGAACATATTACTCACATTAATATCACTTGTATATTTTTACTTTTTTAATGTGGCTACTAGAAAACTTAAAATTATACGTGAGTTGTTTTTTTTTAATCACGGCTTATTTCTATTGAACTGCCCTCTCTTGGGGCTTGCACTTACTGACATGTTCTGCCCTAGGTCACGTAACCCAGACCACATTTAGCATTCTCAAACATATACGCAGCCATATTTCCAAAAATGGCACCTTTTTCTTACAGTCACGCTGACTCAGCACCTCAGATCCTTTGAATTTTACTTTCCCTTGTCCTCTCCAAAGCCTTTTGCTCTTGTTCCATTTTCATGCTAGTTGAGACATTCCTTTCATTTGAATCATGGCAATAATAGACATCAGGATGGTGCATATGACGGACTGAATGTTTGTGTCCCTCTTCGTTTCGTTCCTTTTCTTTTTTTTTGAGAGACAGTCCCACTGTATTGCCCAGGAGAGTACACTGGTGTCATTACACTCACTACAATGTCTGGTCCTTGAGCAAGCCGCCCACTTCAGCCTCTTGAGTAGCTGGGACTACAGGCATGTGCCAACCATCTGCCTCATGTTTCTATTTTTTTATAGAAATGAGTTCTTACTATACTGCCCAGGCTGGTCTCAAACTCTGGCCTCATGCGATCCTATCCACTCTGCCTCCCAAAGTGGTAGGATTACGGGCATGAGCCACTATGCCTGGCTTTCCTTCAATTCCATGTTGAAGCCCTAACCCCTCCTGGCATGGTAGTAGGATGTAGGGCCTTTGGGAGATAATTAACATTAGATGAAGTCGTGAGAGCAGAGCTCCCATAGCAGGATTAGAGGCCTTACAGAAGAGGGGAAAGACCAGAGCTCTCTGCCTCTGCCGTGTGGGACAAAGGAAGAGAAGACAGCAGTCTGCAGGGCAGGAGAAGGACCTTCACCAGAAACCAAATCTGCCAGCAGATTAGACTCCTTGGCCTCCAGAGCTACAAGAAACAAATGTCTATTGTTTAAAACGTTCATTCTATGTCATTCTGTTATATCTGCCCCTGAAGGTGAAGTGTAGATGGCGGTCAACTCATCACAGATTTCAGCTGCCTACATCCCAGCTCTGATCACACCCTCTCCAACTATAAAAAACATCAATGTATACCCATTGTCTACTATCAAAACTTAACTCTGGCTTTTCAAAGCCCTCCACAATACTGCCCCAACTTATCTTTCCAGCCTTGTCTTCCATACAGACTCTAAACTTCCTCTGTGACTCATTGGTCTAGAACATCCCTTTACTCTTTCCTACCTCTCAGTCTTTAGTTTTCCTGATTTCTTCCCCTGGAATATTTTCTATCCGAGTATCCATTTTTACTTCTTGGATCCATGTCATTCAAGACCATGTCAATCTTCTCTGATCCCTCTAACGCATTCCCCTCTGCAGGCCTACAATGTGCTTGTGTGTGTGTAATATGTATACATACATATTTGTGACAGACAGATGACAGATGAGACTAGCAGGCAGCAATATCATGCCCCTCAAAAACTTGGATTCTTAGCAATTACGAATTGGGCTGCAATAAACAATCTGGTACAGATATCTTTGTTGTAATGTGATTTTTGGTATTTTTCTTACTTTGTTCTCTTTTCTGGTTGTTTTCAGCCCTGAGCTGAGAGTTCTCTTGAAATATGGACTATGGCTCTTGAAATAGGGGCTCAGTATCCCCAGCCCTCTGCCCAGTGCTTTACTGTGGAAGGTCATTTGTTCATGTTTTCAACAAACAAAACAAATTGAACAAATAACTGACTCCACTGTTTCACATACAAGAAAACCAGGCCAGAGAGGCAGAGGGACCTGTTCACATTACACAGCAGGTGAGAGAAAGAGCTAAGGCCAGACCTCAGGGTCCCTGGCACCCAGCCCTGCTCTCTTTTACACTACCCTGCCTGGGCATGGAACATTTGGAAAAGCCTTGTGCATCTTTGAGCCTTTCTTAATTCTGTCTTACATTTCAGGCTAAAGAGGACTTCTTTGAGAATGCTGGTGGGAGAGTGAGTTTTGGCTAGTCTTGTCTGGAAGTCATGAGGCAACAGGGAAAAACAATCAAACAACCCTGGGATGTATTTTGCTGACCAGTCCTCAAAAACAGCAGAACAAAATGCTCCAAACTCAAGCTGGGGCTTTTGGCCAGCAGGGCACTGAGTCAAGTTGGACAGACTTCATGAAATGGATCCTCCTCCTCCTTCCTTTTTCTTAAGATGGTGGGGCCTTAGAAGAGGAAATGTCTTCTGGTTTGTCTGGATTTTCTTTAAGGCAAAGCAAAAAAACAGTGAAAATGTTACAAGTCCCTAAAGGCTTCCAAATGTAAACAAGCTCCAGGCATGTCTTCTCTTGTCCCATCTCACTGCCAAATGAGTCCATTGCATCCCCGGACCTCACATTTCCCGCATCCTCTGGTCGGAGAAGGCAGGAGAAAGAGCTGACTACACTTAATAACAATTAGAAAAATCAGAGAAATTATTAAGGAAATATTACAGTTCTTTCATTAACTCTTAATTGTGCACAAAAATAGTAATGTGGTAGTGATAAAAAGCGCAGGCTCCTGAGACAGCAGATTGGGTTGGAATCCTGGTCCTATCACTTAATAACTGTCTTAATAGCTATGTGACTTTGAGCAAATTACTCACTCTCTCTGAGCCTCAGTTTTGTCATCTATAAGTCTAGTGATGGCGCCTATCACATAGCGTTGTTAGAAGAACTAAATGAGATGCTACAAGAAAAGTACCTGGCATCATGCCTGATACATGATGAGTGTGTAATCTATATCAGCTATTGTTATCTGCACATGATGTCCTTTATGGCTGGAATGTACTTCTTCGCCTTGTCTGCCTAGGAAACTTTTACTTATCCTTCAAAAGCCATCAGATGCATGTCCTACTTGGTGATGCATCTCTAACCATACCCTGTGTCCCCTTCAGTGTGGCCCTTAGTTCTCTCAGCTCTCCCTTACCCCTGTTTGCCCGTCTAGCACGGTGAGATCCAACTGTGTTGAAATAGTTTATTTGCATGTTTTCCCATGTAGGTGATGCCAGCTAAGAAGACAGGCTCAGGTCTGTGTGCCAAGGCCTAACAGTGCCTGCCCCACAGGGGCTTAGGAATTGGTTTCTATATCCTTAGATCAGAAACACTAGGAGGTTCGAAAAAGAGGAGCCTTGCAGGCTGGGGTCGCATGGCTTCTGGGAGTACCAGTCATATTGTATGTTATTATTGTATTTGAATGGAGACCCTGGAGTTGTGCAACTTGGTAGCTCTGGGATTCTGCGTCATACAGACTTGGTCTCATGAAAGTGGTAGCACTTTCTGGCTTCGTTCCCTTGGGCTGTTAAATCTATCTGGGCCTCAGTGTCTTCACTTGAAAATGCCTGTTATAATGTGACCTCTCAGCTTGTTGTCAAGATTAAAGAGATCATATAGACAATGCTCCTGTTGGTGCCCACCCAGTGGTGGTTGTTACTGGCACAGGATTTTAAATGACAGGACTTACATCAGGGCTGATCGTCAGACTGTGGGGTTGGTTGCCTTTATGGTGTAATTCTAAGGTAGTATAAAGAGGCAGAAAGAACACTGCTCTAGGAGACAGGAACACATATAGGGCAGGTGTGTGTGCATGTAGGAACACACATACACACATGCGTGCTTGTGTGAACATGTGGGCACATCTGTGTGTGGTTTTTGCTCTCAGCCCCACCATCGTGGTCCATTGTTTTCCTCTTTGTCCCACAGAGGCCCATCCTGGATTTATCCTTCATACTCAGCTGAGGAATTAGAGGCAGAATAGCTCTAAGCCAGAGGAGTCCCAGGATGCCTGGGCAGTGGGAAGCAGGGGTGACCTTAGGCAGTGGCACTGTTTTGGGTGGAGGCCATGGTCGAAGAGTGGGCTGTGGAGCCAACAGCCTGGATGCGAGGTCCCCCTTCAGTCTCTTCTGTGTCTGCGTTCTCGTTGGATTAGTTTGCTAGGGGTGCTGTAACAAAGTACCACACACCGGGGGCTCAAACAGAAATTTTCTCTGGACTGGGTGCAAGGGGTCTTTAGTCCTAGCACTTGGGAGGCCAAGGCATGTGGATTGCCTGAGCTCACGGGTTCGAGACCAGCCTGAGCTAGAGACCGCATCTCTGAAAATAGCCGGGCATTGTGGCAGGCACCTGTAGTCCCAGCTACTCAGGAGGCTGAGGCAAGAGAATCGCTTAAGTCCAAGAGTTTGTGGTTGCTGTGAGCTGTGATGCCATGGCACTCTACCAACGGTGACAAAGTGAGACTCTTTTTCACACACACACAAAAAAAAAAAAAAAAAAAGAAAAAGAAAATTTCTCCCAGTTCTGGAGGCTGAGACTTTAAGATATCAGTAGGTTGGTTTCTAGTCAGGGGCTTTCTCCTTGGCTTGTAGATGTCCGGCTTTGTGACTTTGGCTATTTTTCCTATTGGTGAAATAAGGCACAATGAGCTCAGAAGGAAATGAGCCCTTGGGGTCTAAATGGCCCAGGGAATTTGGAACTAACCAATGCGCACACAAGGTGCACAGAGGGACGTGAAACTCAGTGGAAATCAATTGGAGCCTGGGGAGGGGGTGTTGGCACAAATAGTGGCCTGAACACTGTTTGGGTGACTGGGCACACCTATTGCCGGAACTCAAGCACTACAAAAGTGATCCATGTAACCTAAAACATTTTCATTACCTTAATATTTTGAAATAAAAAATTAATTTCTGATAAAATATTTTTAAAAATAAAGTCAGGATCAATTTCTAAATAAATAAATAAACAGGGAAAACAACGCACAGACCTGCAGTGATACTGCCCTGGCTGGCCAATGCTGGATTTTATTTCATCTCAGACATTTCTTTTTTTTTTTTTTTGTAGAGACAGAGTCTCACTCTATCGCCCTCCATAGAGTGCTGTGGGGTCACAGCTCACAGCAACCTCCACCTCTTAGGCTGGAGCGATTCTCTTGCCTCAGCCTCCCAGGTAGCTGGGACTACAGGCGCCCAGCTAATTTCTGATGCAGTTCGGCTGGGGCCGGGTTTGAACCCACCACCCTCGGTATATGGGGCTGGCGCCCTACTCGCTGAGCCACAGGCGCCGCCCCTCAGACATTTCTAAGATACAAGTTTATTTTATGTTCCAACATATGAGAATAAATGACTATCAGTTATAATTGCAAGATACCGTCAATTGTTAAGCCTCATTTCAGAGATGCTGAAATTTGAGAAAATGTGTCTTAGCATTGATGGAGACAGTATATCCTGTTTCTTAGCTTTTGGCAGTGAGGAGCTACTATAGGGGAGGCAGGCAGGTCATTTGGCCTGGGTCCTTAGATGCTGGCTGCTGTTCAGTATCAGACTTTTGCAGGAAAGTATGGTGTTGAAGCATCATCCCAACTGAGGCTCATCACTTGGAGAACTAGCTAAATCCTTGGCTGGGAAACATCCAAAATGCCACTTAGGCCCTATGAGAGCTTTTGGTGGCTTTCATAAAATAAGCCTATAGCTTTGGAGTCTGGCAGACCTAAGTTCTTGTTTCAAAGCTGCTAGTCACCAACCAAGAGGTTGAATGAAGAAAGGCTCCAAAGAACAAAGAGGGCTTTGCTGAATGTTGCACACGCATGGTGTGGTAGGGGAGAGAGAGGGCTGGAAGTTAGGGTCTTGGGGTCCAGCCTGGCTGTGGACCAGGAAAATTACTTCCACCTCACTGCACCTGTTTCCTGTGAGTAAAGCTGTGGAGTTCAGTCTCTTATCCAAAAAATGTGAGCTGAGAACCTGTCCTTTGGAGGCAATGTGGTGAGGGCTGGGGATATAGAGCATGGGATGTGGTACCTGCTTCAGAAGAGCTCTGTCCAGTGTGGAGGCAGCCAGGCACTGTCCGTGTGTTCTCTCCCTCAATCCCTGTCATCACCTTTTGAGGTAGGCAGGGCAGATATTTTACCCTCTTTTCATGGATGAAGTTATTGAGACTGAGAAAGTAGCACTGCTTGCCACAGTAAAGCAAGAGTTTGGACATGCTCTGCTGTATTCAAAGTCAGTTATCTTTCCTCTTTACCTGTGATGGTCAGTTATGTTTCCTTCCAGCACATTTCCACATTCTATGCCCAAAATAGCTAAAGAAGGTCACATTCTTACAACCCCTACTAGTTCCCTCTCTCTTATTAGCCAAATAAGGGAGAATCTCTCTCTGCTCAGGAATGGTGGGGTAGGGTGTGGGTTGTGTGTGTGGGGGTGTCTCAGTTTGTCTAACCTGGCTTCTCTTCTAAGGAGGTGAGAAGCACCATGTTTCTATGGAGTAAGCCTCCCCCTCACAACAGTTTTGCGAGTATTTGTCATGTGACATGCCATTGGAGTGATTCTGCTTTGCCCAGTTGTTCAATGCACAGCAGCACTTAATACAACCCAGCATTTCATGTTGGAAAACACAGCAATCACAGTGCTGCTCCATCACTGAGTGTTACTTTCACCAGTTCACATTCACAGGATGAAAGGATGGGAGAAGACACTATGGGCCAGTCCCCAGCTGGAAGCCCCCATGACATCCTATCATTGGATTTGGGGGCCTCTGTTTGCATGTCTCTATGGGTAGGAAGATCATGTTGCCATCTTGCTCAGGCTAGAAGATACTTCTGGCTGGTAGAGACCAACTCTACCTTCCTGCATGTTGCCAAGGAAGGTTTCAGGTCAGGAAAATGTAGTGATTTGCTCAAAGCCCCCTGGAATGTCAGTGGAGAAGCCTGGATCAGAGTCTTGGTTCTTGGAAGACTGGTTCTGTCCTTGGCCTCACAGTTGAGAAGAAATCATCTTGAGGAAGGATTCAGACTGGGTTCTCACTTCAGCTATGCCACTTAACTTGAATTAAATGATGTTTAATGCAATTTAATATTAGCCTAGGCTAGGGCCTACCAAGTGCCAGGCACTATACTTACATGTAGTGTGACTATAGGACAGTCATTTCACCTCTGCAAACCTCAATTTCCCATCTGCAGGGGGAAAAAAAAAGCATCTCTCTGTATAGCTTCTTTCAGAGCCCTGCTGGGAGGATTAAATGAAGAAAAGGAAGTAAAGGGCTTTATAAACTATGTACATTGAGGGACTGTTGCTAAAGCTGGCTATCCTATTTTTGTGATCCACTCTCCCTGGAGATTGGATTTCTACCTTAGCACTGGACCCTATATTGGAATTTGTTTGCCTGTCTCTCTCCTCCACCAGACTCCCCAAGGAAAGAATGTAGAGGGATCATCTTTGATTTCTCAGAGCCTAGCCAGGGCCTGGCATATAGTAGGTGTTTAAAAGAGTTTGTGGGTTCGGTGCCTGTAGCTCAGCAACTAGGGTGCCAGCCACATACACCGGAGCTGGCGGGTTCAAATCCAGCCCAGGCCTGCCAAACAACAATGACAACTACAACCAAAAAATAAAAATAGCCGGGCATTGTGGCGGGTGCCTGTAGTTCCAGCTACTTGGGAGGCTGAGGCAAGAGACTTGCTTAAGTCCAAGAATTTGAGGTTCCTGTGAGCTGTGATGCCAGCTCTACCGAGGGTGACAAAATGAGACTCTTTCTCAAAAAAAAAAAAAAAAAAAAAGAAAAAAAAAATGGAGTTTGTGAATGTCTTAGTCCATTCAGGAAGCTATAACAATATACTGTAAACTTGGTGGCAGAAGTCTATTAATATTTCTCACAGTTCTGGAGGCTGGGAAGTCCAAAATCAAGGCACAGGCAGATTTGGTTGCTGTCCATTGAAAGCTATGACTTCCAGTTCATATAGGGCTGTCTGTTTACTGTGTCCTCACATGGTGGAAAGGGCAAGGGAGCCCTTGGGGACCTCCTTTTTTAAGGGATCTAATCCCATATTTGAGATTTCCACCCTCATGACCCAACCACTTCTCAAAGGCTGCCCCTCCAAGTATTATCACCTTGGAGGTTAGGTTTCAACACAGGAATTTTGGGGGTACGTAAGCACTCAGTCTATATGAACAGAACCTGTGATGAGATCTGTTTTTCAGATCCAAGGGTACTAGAAGCCCAAAGTAAGAAGGGCTCAGTGAGAGGGCAGATGGAGGGTGAGAAAGGCACCCATTGTGGATGGACAGGGTGTGGGTCACTGGAGAGGAGCGAGTGTGGGGCACTGTGAGCATTGGGAGTGGTCTGGCAAAGGTCAGGAGAGGGAAATCCATGTGGACTATGCAGGAGACACTGAGGGAGTGGGCAAGTAGGACAGCAGTGAAAGATGAGGACAGAATAATGTCATGTTAATGGTTGTAGTATCGTTTTCCAGGCATTATTCAAAAAGCTGTAGATGTATTACCTCATCAAACCCTTACAACATCCCTATGAGGTTAATACTGTTATCTCCACTTTACAGACAGGGAAGTGAAGGTTAAGTAACTTGTCTGAGACCACATAACCATTAAATGGCCCAGCAGCCTGACTTTCAAATTGTGCTCTCTTTAGCCTACTTTAGTTCGGGCAGGACTTTTCAAGAAGGAGTGTGAGCATGAGTGGTCATTCTGGGGCTAAAAATGTCCTACTCCACAGGTGCCAAAAGTCCTGCCAACATTTTTATTTATTTATTTTTTGTGAGACAGAGTCTCATTCTGTTGCCCCAGGCTAGAGTGCTATGGTATCATAGCTCACAGCAACCTCAAACTCCTGTGTTCAAGTGGTCCTCCTGCCTCAGTCTCCAGAGTAGCTGGAACTATAAGTGGGTACCACAAGGCCAGGGTAATTTCTACTTTTTTCTATTTTTAGTAGAGATGGAGTCTTGCTCTTGTTCAGGCTGTCTCCTAAGCTCAAGTGATCCTTCTGCCTTTAGCCTCCCAGAGTGCGATGATTACAGCCATGAACCACTGTGCCCAGCTGTGCTAATGTATGTTGAGCATCTATCTCCTTTTTTTTTCTTTTTTTGGTGACAGAGTATCACTCTGTAATCCTAGGTAGAGTGCTGTGGCATCACTGTAGCTCATAGCAACTTCAACTCTTGGGTTCAAGTGATTCCCTAGCCTCAGTCTCCCGAGTAGCTGGGACTACAGGTGCCTGCCACCACTCCCAGCTAGTTTTTCTATTTTTAGTAGAGACGGCGTCTTGCTCTTGCTCAGGCTGGTCTCGAACTCCTGAGCTCAAGCAGTCCACCCACCTTGGTCTCCCAGAGTGCTTGGATTACAGGCTGAGCCATCACACTTGGCCTATTGAGCACCTTCTATGTGCTACGCTCTGGTGATGCAAAGGGAAAGACCGGGCCTTGTCCTCACTGCCCTACCAGGACATAGTTCAGTGAGGATGGTGGGCAATGGAGCTAGCCCGCTCTGACTGTCTAGAGCCAGACAGGGCCACCCCAAAGCTTGTTTTGCTGTCCTTTGTGTTGGGTAGGGTTCTGGGTGCTGTGGATTGCTCAGTGATCCTCTGGCTTCTACAGGCTACCATTTCTCCCCAGGGTCCCCTTTGGTTCTTATGATCCAGACAGGGGTGAATGTGTCACCAGACTGCACCTTTGCTGGTACCACACTGTCCCAAAGGTTCTGAAGGAGACTGAAGTTACTAGGCTGTCTGGACAGATGGAGCTGCCAGAACTAGAACCTTGCAGAGCCTAAACACAGGTCCTGGCTCCTTCCTCCTTTTGATGGGACTGTTCTCAAGGTTGTTTTGCTCTGATTGATGATCACAGGTCTTATTTCCCTGCCAATTGCCCCCATCAGCCTGACACAGGCAGACACACAAGTAGTCAGTATCAAGGGACTGCAGTTCAAGAAAGGGATGAGTGGGTGCTCTTGCCACATGAACCAAGAAATTGGTCCAAGGCTGACTGTGGCTAAGCCCCCATTCACAACAGACTATTTAAGGAGTAATCTATAAAAGGAAGCTTAAGTTTGGGTTGAATAAATGGGCAGGTACACAAATGCTATATAATTCTGTCTGCACAGCAATTTACGAAACAGAATGACTGCAAGGTCTGAGATGTAGACAAGGAGAGAGACCGTGGCCACTCTTGCACTGGGGCTAGCCCAAAGACAGGACAGGGTCATGAGTCTTGGCCCTTCATAAAAAGGCAAAGGGATTTCGGAGGTCCTGAAGGTGTGAGATCAGAGTGGTAGCTGAGGTGGTGGCTGCTGCTAGTCTTCAAGCATGCAAAGACCCCGTTTTGAGGTAGGACCTCAAAGTGGTCATCCCAAGATGCCTTACTGTTCCCCCAAGCACCCATTCTGACTATCTCTCTGCATGCATGGGGCCACACCTAGGCAGGAACAGAGAGCTAGTAAGTGATGTGTACCCGACATTGCCCCTTCAGCTGGGACAAAGCCTGGGCTATATGAAAGGTTAAATTGAGTCTAGATGACATCATCATTGGGTCTCACTCAGGGCAGTGAGGGTCTCACAAGAAGCACATCTCTGCCTCCTAGCTCACACTCAAGCAAACTCACTTGTGCATTGGGATGGCACAGCTGGCACTGCTTGGTGTTTCTTCTCAAAGTTTTGCTAAGCAGATGGCTGAGCTCACCTAAGTTAGATGTGTTCACAAAGAGATTGCATTGAACGTGCCACCTGTCACTCCCCTGGTGCCAGGGACATGCATGAATGCACCCCCTTCCTCCATCACCCTTTCTGCCTGGCTGCCAGCTCCCTGCTCTTGCTGTTCCCTGTGCCCATGGCTCCCTTCTTGCCTATTCTGTCAAAAAATTCAACCTACCCAAAGGCCCAGCTTGACCAACCTGCGGCTCTTTTTTCCTAAGTTCCCATAGCACACCATGAAGCCCTAAGCTTTTTCCACGCAAATTTAGCTGAATTTATCTGTGGCTATTCCCATCTTTGGGGCCCACACGCCTACTGCTCTAAAAGAGCTGGTTAAACTGTACTTTCTTGGGATTCTTCATTCCTGGCATGACAGTCCACCATTCCTACTCCTGAAAGAGCAAGCCTTTACTGAGCTCCTATGTGCCAGACCTAGCTAGGAATTTTCACATATGTCAACACATTTAAGTTGCATAACCTGGGAAGTGGGGGTTGTTACCCAATGAGGAAACGAATTAGAGAGGCTTAGTGACTTGTCCAAGGTTACAGAGCAAGAGATTGAGCCAGGATTCAAACTTGAGCCAGTCTCATTTAAGATCAGTGGTTTCCCCCCTTATAAGCAGACACAAAAGAGTAACAGTTATTTATCACATATATTGTATTCTCATGTACGTAATTTCATTTGATCCTCACAACAGTCCTGTGAGGTAGGTAGGTTATGCCTATTTCACAGATGAAGAAACAGAGGTGGCTCAGTGAGGTGAATGACTTACACAAAGTCACACAGTACGTTAGTGGCTTCACAGGTTTTGTAATTTCCCTAAAGTCAAGCTGCTTGAATTAGGAAGCACCAAAAGATGGTGAAAGTTTTATGGAGAGAAAAAAGGGCAGTGATGACTTAGGAGATTTCTTCCTCAAATTGTTTTGTTGTGGTCAAAGCTTCCGTTGTTTGGTCAAAACTAGGTTTTCCACATTATGTTGGCTGGTGGCCTGAGAAGCTGAAATAAAGACTTCTGGATCCCACTGTCCCAGAGATGGCGGGAAGGCCTTTATTGTCTAAGGGACCTGGCCCTGGCCATGGCCCAGCACACAAGCTCCTTACTCAGAAAGCGTAACCATGGGAAGCCCCTTCTTTGGTCTACCGTCTCTGGGTGCCTATGTCACTAAGCTTCCCTGGCTTTGTCTGAGGGCCCCTCCTCAGTGGGGAACTCCAGGACTCCCATGGCCATACTCACTCCAGGGATGAATCAAAATATGCAGTTTGGAGGCCTGCATGGCTCAACACCCGATGGGAAGTGGTGGCGTGGCTTAGGGTTGTTTGCCCTGGATGGTACCCCAAGGACTCCTCGTCTCGTTATGACCAGACATAGTACAACAGGGTAAGGCTGCCTCCTTGAGAGCAGTTATCTTAGGGACTGGATCCTCACTCCAAGGGCAATGCTATGGTTCAGACCACTCCTGAGCTCCTCACTGCACACTGCCTGCAGAGATCCTCTCTCCTCAGGACCTCCTCAAGGACTTCCAATAGACAATGGTTAAAAGGCAAGTGGAACCATGGTTTGTGGGGAAGATGGGTGAAGTGGGGGTCACAAACAAAGTGAAGCTGTAACAAAAGAGGACTGACTTACAGGGGATGGAAAAAGCCAACTTTGATTCTGAAGATTGATCCCAAAGGGGAATCTGAATTCTGTGTAATAATATTTTCAGAATAAGCATCTGGCCTCTTAGGGTAACTTTTTTTTTTTTTGAGATAGAGTCTTACTTTGTCACCCTTGGTAGAGTGCTGTGGCATCATAGCTCATGACGACCTCAAACTCTTGGGCACAAGCAATTCTATTGCCTCAATCTCCCAAGTAGTTGGGACAAAAGGCCCCCA
>CAUYRH010089112.1:0-16675 GCA_963574655.1 Perodicticus potto | reverse complement strand
GCGCCTGTAGTCCCAGCTACTTGGGAGGCAGAGGCAGGAGACTCGCTTGAGCCCAGGAATTGGAGGTTGCTGTGAGCTGTGATGCCACAGCACTCTATCCAGGGTGACAGCTTGAGGCTCTGTCTCAAAAAAAAAAAAAAGGTAAGATGGGCTCAGCGCCTGTGGTTCAACAGGCTAAGGCACCAGCCGTGTACACCTGAGCTGGCAGGTTCTAATCCAGCCTGGGCCCGCCAAACAACAATGATGGCTGCAACCAAGAAATGGCCGGGCATTGTGGCGGGCGTCTCTGGACCCAGCTACTTGGGAGGCTGAGGCAGGAGACTTCACTTGAGCCCAGGAATTGGAGGGAGGTGCTGTGAGCTGTGATGCCATGGCTCCCTATCCAAGGTGACAGCTTGAGGCTCTGTCAAAAAAAAAAAGTTAAGATGGCAAATTTTATATGTATTTTAACAGAAATTAAAAAATAAAACAAATAGTAATCCATGTCAAAGGCAGAGCTTGAAAGAATGTAAACAAAGGAAGAAGATAAGAAGCCTACAAAGGGGAGTGAGTGGGTGAGGCAGGGAGGTAGCAGGAAAGCCTGTGTGCCGCAGGAGGCAGGGAAGAAAAGGTCTGCAGGGGCCAGTGGTGCCCAGAGTGGACCTGAGATGGGGATGGATCACATGGAGAGGCAGAAATGAACAACTACGAACCTTGACTGCAGCCATGTCTGGAGCACTGGGTTAGGTAGATGACATGTAGGCAGAAGCAATTGTTAAAAGCTTATGAAGAGCCAGATACTATATATTAGTATTTTACCTACTTTATCTCATTTAATCCTTAAAATAACATCATTTATGAAATAGATGCTATTATTAACATCCTCATTTTTCAGATGAAGAACCTGAGCATAAAAAAGGCTAAGCAGTTACTCAAAGGACAAAGGAAAAGAAGGCTCTGCTCCTGTAGCACAGTGGTTACAGCACCAGCCACATACACTGAGGCAGGTAGGTTCAAACCCGGCCCAGGCCTGCTATGCAACAATGAAAACTGCAACAAAAAAATAGCCGGGCATTGCAGCAGGTGTCTGTAGTCCCAGCTACTTGGGAGGCTGAAGCAAGAGAATCGCTTAAGCCCAAGAGTTTGAGGATGCTGTGAACTGTGACACCACAGCACTCTACCAAGGGCAACATAGTGAGACTCTCTCTCTCTCAAACAAACAAACAAACAAAAGGAACAGAGCTAGTTGGCAGACAGGCTGGAGTCAACTCCAGGAGTCTGACTCCTAAGTGCAAATTTTATATCCTTTAAATCTGAGTCCCCAACCACTGGCCTGCAGACCCAGGAACCAGGCTGCACAGCAGGAGGTGAACAGCACGGCAAGTGAGGCTTCATCAGTCTTTACAGCTGCTCCCCATCACCTGTACGACCCCCTGAGCTCTGCCTCCTGTCAGATAAGCAGTGGCATTAGATTCTCACAGGGGTAGGAACCCTACTGTACGCTGCACATGTGAGGGGTCTAGATCGTGCACTCCTTACGAGAATCTAACGCCTGATGATCTGAGGTAAAGATGGAATGTGCCTGAATCATCTGATACCATTCGTACCCACACCATCCATTGAAAAATTGTCTTCCATGAAACCCATCCCTGGTGTCAAAAAAGTGGGGGCACCACTGCTCTAAATGATCTGGCAAAAATGACACCATTCAGCCTCGGCACTCGTAGGTCAGGGAGTAGGACGCTAGCCACATGCACTGAAGTTGGCAGGTTCAAGCCCTGCCTGGGCCTGCTAAACAACAATGACAACTGCAACCAAAAAATAGCCGGGCATTGTGGCAGGCGCCTGTAGTCCCAGCTACTTGGGAGGCTGAGGCAAGAGAATCACTTAAGCCCAAGAGTTGGAGGTTGCTGTGAGCTGTGACAGCACTCTTCCGAGGGCGACACAGTGAAACTCTTTCAAAAAAAAAAGAAGACACCATTTATTCATCAACTCTACAAGTCTACTGTGTGCTAGATATTAGTAGATATTAGTAATTCAATGATATACACAGTAAATGTTGACCTCTTAGAACTTACTTTTAATAGAATGGATAGACATAAGCAAAACAAATGCATGTGTATTTTTAATACTTAGTAATGCAGTGAACTCTAAGAGAGCATGATGAGTCGCTAGAGAGCGGCTAGACAGGAGAGACATTTTTGATCTCAGGCCTTTATAAAATAATATTTCAGCAAAAATCCAAATTAATTAAAGGTTTGAGCCATGAGAAGATACATTCAAGGTTGAAAGAGGAGGAAGTGCCACCACCTTGAGATGGAAATGAACTTGACTTGACAGAAGGCCAGAGGTAGGGACAAAATAAGGAAGAAATGTAGGCCATGAAACCAGCAAGGGAAGTAGAGGCTATTCCCTGTACAGCCTTCTAAGTAAGACTTTAGTTATTCTAGATGTGACAGGAAACCTTTGAAGGATTTTTCAGCACAGCAGTGACAAACTCTGACTCACATTATATTCGCTTGGAGTAGAGTCTGGACTTCGGATTTTGTGACCATCACCCTTTCTTTTATTCTCTACAGTTGCTCTATCATGTGGCTACTTACCATTTGACATGCGGCTAGTCTGAATTGAGGTTTGCTGTAAGGGTAAAACACATACTAGATTGCAAAGGTTTAGAATAGGCCAGACATTGTGACTCACACCTGTAATCCTAGCACTTTTGGAGTTTGAGACTGCAGGGCTGCTTGAAGCTAAAAGTTTGAGACCAATCTTAGCATGAACTATAAAAAGATCGAAAAAAAAGCCAGGTATTGTGGCATGAGTTTGTAAGCTCAGCTACTTGGGAGGCTGAGGCAGGAGGATTGCTGGAGCTCAGGAGTTAAGATTGCTGTGAGCTTTGATTAGTACTGTACTAATACTGTATTAGAATACTGTACTCCCTGCAACAGGGAAATATCCTATTTAAAAAACAACCCACAAAAAGTTGGTATAAACAAAAGAAGGTAATGGATTTCATAAATAATTGTTTAGATTCACTACATGCTGAAATGATAATATTTTAGATATAGTGGGTTGAATATAATGTTAATGTCATTTTTTTTTTTTTAAGGAATGTAGGTACTTGAAAATTTTCTGTTGAGTTATATTTCTATTGGACAGGGTTGATCTGAACAACTTCTCTTCTGCTCTCAGCTTCAGAATGTTATGAAGACAATGAAATAATATATATAGGGTTCTTTGAGTTCTCTTAAAGAAATGTATTATGTAACAACAAGATAAATTATTGAGGATGACAGCCAAAAAAGTGTACTGGTTCTCAATAAGTCAAAGATAATGTTACTGCCTGGATAGTGGCTTTGTGTTGTTTTTCCTACAGTGGTGATGAGTTTGCACAAAGTCATCTGAAATGTTACTCTCCCCACCTTGCCTGTGCTTCCTCATGACCAAAACAGCATATTTTTGAAATACCTGGCACAGGTTAGGAATGCAGTTTTCCAGCCATGGAAATTTTTCTCTCTGCAAAGCATTCAGTCCTGGATAGATTTGAACCTCAGCCTGTTTAACACGATATTCTAATTATCTGGTGTACTCAAGAGAGCAGATTCCAAAGGTCAGTAATTATACCCATAATCACATCATGGGATGCTCTTACTTCGCATATTTAACTCTAAATGTGGCCAATTAGATTGTACTTATATCCAAAACAGTTGCACCCGTGCTCTAACCAAGAACTCTGTTATTCTCTGTGAATTTATTGCCTATGGAAATCCTCAATGTTATAAATTAAGTTATATTTAGATTTATATATGGCAGCATCTTAAAAAATATAAGACGTCACCTATTGATGGTGATAGGGCTATATCACTGTCTCCTAGGCCCTGAATAGCATCAGGAAGAGAGAAGGTTCCAGTGGAACCCTGCTCATCTCTGCCTTCCAAAGGACCAAAGACCCCATTCTTGACAAAGGAAAGCACCTCCAGAAAAAGAGAAAAGTAAAAAAGTGAGCTGAGTGAGTCAGAACAACAAAAAGTCAGCTAGTTTACATTTACTAGCCATTGCTAGCAAGCTTCCTGCCTTTTCTGAAATTCTAACCTGTGGGGATACAGCTTACAAACACTCCTGCTGCTTCTGTGAGCACTCTGAGAAAAAATGGCCATAGAAGAGACTATGGCAAAGACCTAGAAAGATACATTAACTGGGTCATTTCCTGCCTACTAAACTGGCAAAGCAGATACCCATTGTGGAGATTTGCATTTGCCTGGGGCAGAGATCAAGGGAGTAGCTCAAGCCCTGAGATATGGGCAGAAGAGCTTACATCCCTTATCACAGAGGAAGATCCTGGGTAGTGGTGATGGGAGGAAAATGTCTCCCTCTCATTGATTCCTCAGAAGAGATTAATGCCAGTGGTGTTTACTCCACAGAGAACTAGTGGAGTTTAACAACTCCCTAGAAATCTGTGTGTGTGATCTCAAGGGGGAAGGTCTCCCAATACAAGGCTCAGATTTCAGATTTCTCAAGGCTACCCTTAAGGGTAATAATAATAACAATAGGAGCTGATATGCTCATTCAGAAACTGCTGGCATCTTTGTTCCCTCCCTCATCTTGCCTTCTGGACAAATAGACTTCAGTAAAAGCAGAGTGGAGTACATACTCGGTGACATTGCCAAATCCCACAAATAAGCAATAGGCCCCTGAGCTCCCACTTTCAGTTCTACTCTTTGTCTCATGTCTTTCTTTACTGATTCTTTTTTTTTTTTTTTTTTTTTTGAGGCAGTGTCTCAAGCTGTTGCCCTCAGTAGAGTGCTGTGGCATCACAGCTCACAGTAACCTCAAACTCCTAGGCTCAAGCAATTCCCTTGCCTCAGCCTCCCAAGTAGCTGGGACTACAGGCACCTCCACAATTCCCAGCTATTTTTTTGTTGCAGTTGTCATTGCTCTTTTAGCAGGCATAGCCAGGTTGGAACCTGCCAGCCTCGGTGTATGTGGCCCGTGCTGCCCTTTACCATCATTTCTAACTCCACATTTCTTCAGTCAGTCACCACCAGTTTCCACAGGTCTTAGCGGACCCTGCTCTCAGGGAAGGACCCGACATTTGGTATCCCAACGTGGGGTGTGGCATTTGGCACACAAGGTGGAAAGCTGTATTTGACACCCAACAACACCTTCTCATTTTTACTTTACCTTCTCTTTTTGCTCTCCTGTTAGCCAGAGGATAGATGTTGGGCTCTCTGTTTTCAGTCTCTAACTTCAAACCCCAGATCGCCACTTCGCTTAACCCTTCTCCGTCCTCTAGGTCATACCTCCTACCCTACAAGATCACCTCCCTCAGTGAACTACAGAATATAGCCATAGGATCCCCATCTGTAAACAAATAAACAAAACACAAACACCTTCTGTTTACAGCCTTTCTACTCCCCTTCACAGCAAAATATGTCAAAACAGTTGCCTATAACTGTTTCTATTTCTTCACTTCCGTCATTTATCCTGTTTTTTACTTATTTTTATTTATAAGCTTCTTCACTTCTTTAATGTTTTTAGCTGACAAAAAATTATGTATGTATGTATAGTACACTATATGATGTTTTGAAATACATGTACGTTGTGGAGTAGCTAAATAGAGCTAAATTAACATGTTAATTACGTGCTTATTTTTTGTAGTAAGAACACTTAAATCTACCCTGAGCAATTTTAAAGTATAAAATACATTGTTAAATGTAACATTAACTATAGTCAGCATGCTATATAATGGGTCTCTTTAACTTATTCTTACCATCTAAGTCAAATTTTGCGTCCTTGAACCAAAGTCTCCCCAACTTTCCGGTATTCACCATTCTACTCTCTGCTTCTGTGAGTTCAAATTTTTAGATTCTACATATGGATGAGAACATGTGGTATCTATCTGTCTGTCTGTGCCTGGCTTAATCACTTAACACAATGTTTTCCAGGTTCACCCATGTTGTTGTAATTGACAGGATTTCCTTCTCTAATTAGGCTAAATACTATATCCTGTATGCACCACATTCATTTTATTTATTCATTCATTTGTAGACATTTAGGTTGATTCCAAATCTCTGCTGTTATGACTAATGCTACAATGAACATGGGAGTGCAGACATCTCTTTGACATACTAATTTCATTTCTTTTGGTTATATACACAGAGGTTGAATTGCTAGATCATACAGTAGTTCTATTTTTAATTTTTGAGGACCCCATATTATTTTCCATAATGGCTATAATAATTTGCATTCTCACCAATGGGATTCTCCACATCCTTGGCAACACTTCTTATCTTTTGTCTTTTTTTATGCTGGCTATTCTAACAGGTATTTTGGTTTTAATTGACATTTTTCTGATGATTGATGATGTTGAGTATTTTTTCATATAACTGCTGGTCATTTGTATGTTCTCTTCTGGGAAATGTCTATTCAGGTCGTTTGCCTATTTTTCTTCCTCCCTCCTTCCTTCTTTCCTTCCTTCCTTCCTTTCTCTCTCTCTCCCTCTTCCTCTCCCTTTGACAGAGTCTCACTCTCTTGCCCAGGTTGGAGTGCCATAGCATCAGCCTAGCTCACGGCAACCTCAAACTCATAGGTTCAAATGATCCTCCTGCCTCAGCCTCCCGAGTAATGGGAACTACAGGCACCCACCACAAAGCCTAGCTAATGTTTTCTATTTTTAATAGAGACAGGGGCTCACTCTTGCTCAGGCTGGTCTTGAACTCCTGAACTCAAGGGATGCCCTGGCCTTGGCCTCCCAAGTGCTAGGATTACATGGGTCAGCCACTGAGCCTGGCCAGTACACTACAATTAGCCTTCCTTCCCCTACTGCATTTGCTTTTATCAAGGGTAAGCTGAGACTTCCATGGGATAAAATGCAAAAGATTTCTCTGTCTTCATCATACAGTGTTCTCATGGGATGTGTGATACAATAGGCCACCCCTCCTTGATATTCTCTTCTCTAGACTTCCGTGATACTGTCTATACTCTGGTTTACCACCTACCCAGTTTTTTATTAGACTTCTAAATGTTGGAGATCCTCTATTCCTTGGATCTTTTCTCTTCATCTACCCCTTCCCCAGTTGCTCATTCCAGAGCCTTTAAATGACATCTAATAGCTCATAATTCCCAAATGCCTATTTTCAGATAGCTCCTTTAAACTCCATATTCATATACCCATATAAGTAAATTTCAACTATATATTTCAAATTTAAAATTCTATACATGAAATATTGAAATACTCTTCCCAAATAAATAAGAATGAGACAAAGAAGAAAAAGAGAAGGAAAGAGAGAAGGGAAGAGAAGAAGGAAGGAAGTTAAAAGTCAAATTTATAACAAATTTGAAGATCTAATTGGCTTCCATTTGTGATTCTAGAATCAGGGAACACCTACAAAATAGAATGAACATTCTGCTGAGCTAAGCAGGCTGACTTTAGAGGCGGAAGAAAGCAGAAACAGAAAACAAAAAGCAGAGTGCTCATTTCAAAGTTACTTTCCTTATAAAGGTTAAAGCAGAGGCGACTTTGCGTCATGCTGGCTAAAACTGGCCTGTTTGGGGATTTGGCCATTATCTCCCTCTCTCTCAATTTCTGTGAAGGTCAGATAAACAACTTGATTTCAGCTTGGTGGTGTGGAGCTCCAGTGCAAGAACTCCATTTGGTTTGTTCTGTTAAATCAGTCCAAACAAAAGGTGTCTTACAAGTTTAATTCAACAAAAGGAAGGAAGGAAAGTAACGGCCAGAGGAAATAGTATGTGTTTTTGCTCTAGCCAAAAATCTAGATGTCCCTTACTCCCCATACTAACCACACTTAGTCCACCAACAAACGGTGCGTAGCCAAGATCCAAAACATGCCTCAGCCCTGTCAATTTGTATCTCTGCTGCCACTGCTTTAAGTCATCTCTCTCCTGAACTATTGCAACATATCCCCAGCTGTCCTTCCTGCCTCCACACCTGATACCTGCCCAGCTGTTTCCAGAACATCCAAAGCAATCTTTTAAAACTGTAAATCAGTTCATGTTACTCCTGTTTGATGGTTCAACAAGTTGCCATTGCATTCAAAATGATCCAAACACCTGAGCATTGCTAAAGGCTCTGGTTCAGTCCTTGCCTATCTCTCCGGCTTCATCTTGTGCACCCACACCCACCCCTACTCTTCCCCACATTGGGGACTTTGTATTTACAGACCTTTCTAAGTGGAATGCTCTCTCCCTCTAATCTCCTTCCCCTTTTGAATGACAGCCTCCTTTTCATCATCAGGTATCAGCTTTAATGTCCTCTCACTGAGCCTTGCCAAGGTGCTTCTTTGAAAGCCACCCTGCCCAGTTCTTTTCTCACAAGGCTTTGGTTCCTTTGTCACAAATCTAATTACATATTTTTGTGTATTTGCTTTCTTGACGGGCCCCTGTCTGTTCTTATCTCATTGCAGGTAAAAGGATTGACATACTGGTTGAGATAAGACCCTGGTGCTGCAGCCATGCCCCTCTTTCCTCCCCTCTCTTGGAAACCAGCTTGCCTGTGGAGTCTTCATTTGTTAGTCTCAGGAGTTTTGAAAGAACAGGCCTCTGCTGGTTTTAGACTGCCTGTGGCTGGGTGCCAAAGTCCAGCTCAGGAGCCCATGGCAAAGGTACCTGTAAGCCATGACTACGGCAGCCCCATTTGTAAGAGTGGTGAAGTTTTGATCGAGATCTCAATGGCTTTGGAGATAATGTAGAGAAAAGAGGGTGCTACTGGCCCCCCTATAAAACTCCAGGATCTTTCCTGACATGAATGAAGATACAGGGCTGTGGGTTTTCAATGTTTTTAGGAAATGGTATTTGTCCTTCAAACCATGCATATGTGAGCTCCAGTATGTGAAAGAAAAACAATGAGTAAAATAAATGCAGACATAGTCTGATTATAGTAGGTGATTATCTTAATTTCACTTTTTATGTAATTTACCATTTTTTCTGCAAGTAATTGAAATCCAACTCACACTGACAAACAATAAGAAAGTTTCACTGGGTCACCAAACATAAACAGGGTTTATCTGAATTAGGTAGACATTGATTCTACTCAGATGACCAAGACAGTGCTCAGTTTCATTCTATTTCTTGGCTCTGCCGGAGCTTAAAAAGCTCAAAGTGGAAAAAGAAATTGTAATAGAAACAAATAGTATTGGATCTGTTTTTAAGGCTTATGGTTGAGAGATGGCTCTCAGAGGCTCCTGGGGCTACATCTTCCGTTCATGTCCAGCAATCATATCTGCTAAAAATTTTTTAAATTCTGATATGCTTTCTTTTTCCCTAGAAGCACAGGCATAATCTCTTGGATTGAATTGTGGGCTAAGTTGAGGCCGTCAATTCCTACAGCCAGAAGTATGGGTTATACTGATTGACCTAGGTCAGCAACCAGGCCTTACCCCCCACAGCTGAGTTGGGATCATTCACCAAACCACATAAGTGAGAATGAGCTGGGGGCACCCTTGCTGGGGGAAGGAAGGAACAGATGCTCAACAGAGGCATCAACCCATCAGTGTATGTGTAAGCATGAGAGAGGCCTGAATCCGTACATGCTTGACACCCCATATGTAGCCCCTCTATACAGAATCAACCTCTTAATTTAAACTCATCCCTCTATCTTTGAGAGTATGAATGATCTTTTTTATGCTCTTTCTTTTTTAAAATTTAATTGGCCAGAATAGTTCAGCATCTGTGCTTACATTGCCCTCTTATCTATAAGGCCTTAAGGGACTTTTCTTTTTTTTTTTTGAGGCAGAGCCTCAAGCTGTCACCCTGGATAGAGTGCTGTAGAATCACAGCTCACAGCAACCTCCAATTCCTGGGCTCAAGCGAGTCTCCTGCCTCTCAAGTAGCTGGGACTACAGGCGCCCGCCCCTGTCATTTTTTGGTTGCAGCCGTCATTGTTGCTTGGCGGGCCCGGGCTGGATTCGAACCCACCAGCTCAGGTGTACGTGGCTGGCGCCTTAGCCCGCCGAGCCATAGGCCTCGAGCCAAGGGACCTTTCAAAAGACCTTAAAGTTTAGGAAAATATGTAGTAAAGGGAGGGGGAAAGAAAAACCATCTCACAGAAGGTAAGAGACTAGGTATGTTTACCCACAGTGCCAGGGTGCTGATGTGCCAAATGGGCAAAGGCTTGAAGGAACAAATACTGGAGATCAGCAGTTTTCAAGCAGGGGAGTGGAGGTGAGAGAAGACTTACAAAGGGGTTAATGGGCATGGACAGTTCAGCAGAATCAGATAAGTTTTCCTCAAAGGGACTGACACAAGACAGCTCCTGTGGTCAAGGCTTCCAGCTGCTCTCCTTTCCTATCTGCCCTGCAAAACCATCTCTGTTTTATTGCTTGATAATAGAAAAGCATACCTCACACCTAGCCCAGACCTGGCCTGGGGTGTAGAAGCCTCTGGGGCTCACAAAAAATGAGAAGTAAATGACTGTAATGGTGGGGTAATTAATCCTGCCGGCAAGTCAGATGGATTCCAATCCTCTGCTTCCCAGGAAGGTGAAAGGCACTAATCAAGTCTTCAGATGGGAGATCACTAAATCCATCTTGATGGTAGAGTACCTTGTAATCTTTCCTGCATAACTGAAGAAGAATTCAAAGAATTGAGCCCGTTGCCATAACAAAACTCCATCATTTCCATTTACTTATTTAGTTAGAGAGTTGCTCAAAACCTCTATCTACCAAATCGTAGGACTGACTCTGAATCTTTTCATATCTACTCCTGGGTACAGGAGGGGAAAAAGACTTTACCCATGTCAATGAGAATTGCAATTCCAGTTCATTTTTACATTCAATGTTTAGTAATTATTCATCAATATTTATGACCTACTTTTTTTGAGAAATGTAGAATTTTCTAACAGAATTGTATTGGTCACAAGAAATTTAAAATTGTTTTCATTTATATATTTTTGTTGCAGTATTTTGTATATATTTTGTTGCACATGAAATACTTTATTTATTTACTTTTTTTTTTCAGACAGTGTCTCACTATGTTGCCCTCAGTTGTGGTGTCACATCTCATAGCAACCTCCAGTTCTTGGGCTTAAGTTATTCTCTTGCCTCAGCCGCCCAAGTAGCTGGGAGCACAGGCGCCCGCCACAATGCCCTACTATTTTTTTGTTGCAGTTGATTAGCTGGCCCAGGATGGGTTCGAACCCTTGGTGTATGTAGCTGGCCATAACCACTGTGCTATGGGTGCCAAGCCAGATAGGTAATACTTTAAAGTATAAAATATAGTAGGAAGTGGAATGGAAATATAATTTCAAGAAGAAAATGAGCAGAAGAAAATTTCCTACAGGTAGAGAAGAACTTATATATATTTTGAAAGTATTTAATGGACAGCATGAGGGCAATAGTTAATAATATTGTATTGCATATTAAAAATTGGCTAAGAGTAGATTTTAGGTGTTCTTACCCCACACACACACACAAAGTAACTGTGGGGGGTGATGGATATGTTAATTTGTTTGACTACAATAATCATTTCACTATGTATATGTATATCAAAATATCATGCTGTATACCATAAATATATGAAATAAAAAATAAAGGCCGGGCGCGGCAGCTCACGCCTGTAATATCAATACTCTGGGAGGCCAAGGTAGGGGGATTGCTTGATCTCAGGAGTTCAAGACCAGCCTGAGCAAGAGTGAGACCCCCATCTCTAAAAAAATTGCCAGGCATTATGGCGGGCGCCTGTAGTCCCAGCTACTCGGGAGGCTGAGGCAAAAGAATCACGTGAGTCCAAGAGTTTGAGGTTGCTGTAAGCTATAACGCCAGGCACTCTACCGAAGGCAACAAAGTAAGATTCTGTCTCAAGAAATAAAATAAAATAAAATAAAATAAAATAAAATAAAATAAAATAAAATAAAATAAAATGTTCCTTAACAACAAACATTAAAAAAAATAATTAATTAATTAATAAGTAAGATAGGGCACCAAATAGCTACACTATTTAGATGCCACTATACAGATATTAACTAATGATATGACCATTTATTTTAAAATGTCATTATTTATCATGCACTGGAAGCTATGCACTGACACTGTCACCTAGTGTACCCTTCCAAGAAATTTTGGGACTCTTTTACTGGAGTGGCCATCAGAGCTGTTATTATACGAAGTCTAACAATTAAGTTTGTGAACTCATCCTAGAAAAGTGCTTTGAAGTATGGACTAGGCGTGGTGTCGGTGAATAGCTTCCCAAGAAGAGTACTTTGGAAGTGATGGTAGTGATATTCAGCAATGAGGGAGGTAGTACATTTTCTAGGATGAGTTCTCGAACTTAATTGTCCGACGTTGTGTAACACAAGGATATTCCATAAATATTAGTTCTTTCTCCACTCCTTCCTTCTCTATGCTCTTATTGATTTGGACAATTCTATGGTATAAATGATGGGATATGATAAAAAAGAGACTAATTACCATTATCTATTTAAAGAATAATATATTACTTTTATTGTGTCTACTAGTAAAAAGACTGAATTTGAGAGGAGTATTTTACTTGTTGAGACAATAAAAGCCTGAGACCAGGGTCTGATCCTGAAAATCACTCTCTCTGTGTGGCTATGACCTTTCTGTTTTACCAGCAAAACTCATTAATAACAAAATTATCTTCATAAAACTGTGGAAAATAAGTTTGTTTCTGATCTACAACTGTGTAATCAATCCTTTCAGATAGAGGACCTCCTCATAATGAAGATCATTCTCTCTAAATGTTTCCTTTTCTCTGACAAGTGACAAGATAAAGCACTTATTAATCTGTGGAAATAAGTGCTGTTGATTAACATAATTCACTTATTTTACAGGGCACCAAATATGCCCTCTTTTTATAGCTTTGTTTATAAAACAAGGCATAGTTTGAGATGAGCTTGGATGCCCAGAAGGGTAAAGGAAACAAAGTTTCACTGAATAGGCAAGGAATAAATTTAAGGCTACTTTTGCCATTTTGATCTGTGGGTTAATATTGATTAAATTCTTTTCAGAAATAGTCTATTAAGTTGCTGCTCCCAATTGGGTGGATGGGAGGGTTATATATAAAGAATAGTCAAGCTAGGCAGGCAAGGTAGATGATGCCTTTGATCCCAGTGCTCTGGGAGGCTGAGACAGGTGGATTGCTTGAGCTCAAGAGTTTGAAATCCTCATCTGTACTAAAAATAGAAAAATTAGCTGGGCATCATGGTGGGCACCTATAGTCCCAGTTACTAGGGAAGCTGAAGGAGGAGGATCTCTTGAGCTCAAGAGTTTGAGGCTGCTGTGAGCTAGAATGATGCCATGGCACCTTAACAAGGGCGACAAAGTGAAAGTCTGTCTCAAAAAAAACACAAAAACTGGAATAGTCAAAATGCATAAGGCTTTCTATCAGCCAGGATCTCAGCAGGAAACAAATGGCACATTCCAAAAGGGTGAAAGAATTACTGTTGAAGCTAGATAGAGGGTACCTGGGCATCTATTATACTAATCTCTAGTTGTCTCTTTGAAATTACCTATAATAAAATACAAACAAAGGGAAGAGTATAAAAGAGAGACTAATGAAAGAATGATTTACAAAGGTGTGAGCAGAAATTAAAGGAAAATAACAAGGAAAAGTGAAGTCCCCTTCCCTCCTCTGCTCACGCCCCCATGCCCCCCCGCCACTCCCAGGGCTGGGGACTGTGGGAAGTACTACCAGGAGCAGGATTGGAGGCACAAAGGAAAGGGACCAGCTCCTGGAGATAGACCTGCAGTGCAAAACAGAGTCACCCGCTGGGAATACAGCCACTGACAACCAAAGCCCACTACATAATTTGTGGAACCCAGTGCAAATTGAAGAAAAGCAAGAAAAAAGTTGGATTAAAGGTATTAAAATATAAAGCCTTTGCTTTCCTCCTGCAGTTTTTCAAAACTTGTTAAGTTTTAAACATTTTCTATTTAACGCCATTCTAAATAAATACAAAAATAAAATTTTAAATTATTAGCATGAATCTTACCATTTATTTATTTATTTATATTTTTTGAGACAGAGTCTCACTCTTGCCTCAGGCTCAGTGCCCTGGCATCATGGCTCACAACAACCTCAAACTCCTGGACTCAAACGATCCTCTTACCTCAGCCTCTCAAGTAGCTGAAATTACAGATTCCAGCTAGGTTTTCTACTTTATTAGTAGAGACAGGGTCTGCCTCTGGCTGGTCTTGAACTCCTGAGTTCAAGCAATGTCCCTGCCTCAGCCTCCCAGAGTACTGGGATTACAGGCATGAGCCACTGGGCCTGAATCTTATTATTTAACTTTACATTGTGCATTGCTAGTTTTAAATGTCATTTAAGAGCATTTAACTCATATGCAGAATCACCAAAATTATACAGTTCATATTTCATAGGTTGTACATAGATAAGTATTTTATTCTTACTGGATCAGTGGAAATACCACACAAAACTAAACTCAACTGTTTTACTTTGCTTCTTTATACGCACACATTGTACCAATACTCTCTGCCCCGCTTACTGATGAGCAATGAAGGACTTAAAGGAAAAGAAACTATAGCTCTCCTGGTCTTTCCCTTTCTTTCTATGGCATCATTTTAGTGTAAGTAGTTGGTTAATACAGGGAAGAAATATGACTAAGAAAGGATATGACAGGGCTTTTTTGTGGTTTGTGATTCTTAAAATTCCACTGCCTTTTTTTCTGAATTTCATCCACGTTTTGGTTGAAATTGGAAGCACAGCATCTCAGGGCTTTACAACTGCAGCTCTGCTAGTCTTACCTTGTATTTATTTGAGTCTCCCTTAATTTCCATGCATCTTGTGTGGGTGCACAGGAATTCTATATTCATGGGGCTTTGAAAAATGCTATATTCAAATGGGACAACCAGAAGTGGCAGACACACATATTGCATGTAATTCCTTTGTTTACATATATGCTCCCCTCTTCTATCAGGCTTGTCTTAGAAACTATGCATTCAATGATAAAATCATCAAGAATTTCAAGACAGTGGTGGCCGAACATTAAACCAACTGCAGGGCTCTTCTGAAGATGAGGCCCTTTTGATGACATAGACCCCCTGAAGCCAGCCCTGTTGTCACTTCATTATCAGGCAAGGAGGGAACCAGGGAAATCAGGCCTCTCATCCCCTACAGGGGACCTCAGTGGTGGACCACAACCTGATGGCAAGGGAACCAGGAACGCACCCAAAAACAGTAGCCCTCTGGCTACAGACTAGAGGAGAGAAGGGTGAAGAGTGGGACTCGGGGGACAGACAAAACACCCAGCACAGGCTGCTGGCCTCCAAATCTCTTTCCAGCAAATTCTATTCCTTTACAACTCAGCTAGAGTAACAAGAGCCAGGTAGGCCTCAGATGTGGGGCCTGGTTCTTATGCATTCTTATGAGCTGCTTCAAAAAAATTAAATAACTAAAACAAAATTACAAATATAAATTAGGTATGAAACTGGTCATTAGTTTAGGATGAGAAAAGAAATTGTCCCTTTCTTCTGAGGACTCTAGGAAATTTACCAGGAACACCTAGACAGTTCTGTTTACTAATCACAAGCTAGCTTCCCTCCCCACCTAGAACATTCTACAACTCCACACAACCCCCACCCCTCACTCTTGAGGAAGTAGGTGTCCCGAAATAGATTTATGGCAAATTCCTCTGTAGATCCAAAATCTAATAGAATTAAGTAACTGTGGAGCAGCAGGCATGTCCTGACAGGCTAAAAGAGGGGGCTCTTGAGCTATCATGTGCCTTCCTTCCCTACCACACATACTGAAGGCAGCCTACCCACAAGTTGGGCTTCTGTGACCTAGCACTTTTTCACTGTAGATAGGAAATTCCACTGAATTTCAGAAACACTATATAGGGACCTGCACAAGTAACTAATGCCACAGCCACTCCTTTGCACCCTTGATTTCTCCTCTATTCCTTGCACTGTTTGCTGGGTTGGAATAAGCCAAAAAAGCTATCTTAGAAGTCCTTGTTCTCACTCAGCTTGAATCCTGACGAGATTCTGTGCTCTGGCTTAATCAACAGGTTTGTCTTCAGACATAAAATACCACGGGGCTTACTTCATAACAGCTGAGGCATAGTGAAGGCAGTATAGATTCAGAAAAAGAGAAGGGGCTCGGCTCCTGGAGCACAGTGGTTACAGCACCAGCCACGTACACTGAGGCTGGTGGGTTTGAACCCAGGCCAGCTAAACAACAATGACAACTGCAACAAAAAATAGCCAGGCATTGTGGCAGGCACCTGTAGTTCCAGCTACTGGGAGGCCAAGGCAAGAGAATCACTTAAGCCCAGAAGTTTGAGGTTGCTGTGAGTTATGATGTCACGGCACTCTACCAAGGGTGACATAGTGAAACTCTGTCTCAAAAAAGAAAAAAAGAAGGGGAAAAAAGTGAGGCTTCCCTGGATGGGGTCTCATAATAAAGCTTGGGAGCCCCACAGGCCAGAGCCTGGGCCCATAATGGGTGGGGAAAGAGTAGACAAAGAGAGAACAAGGGAATGGCAGGTAGGGACACACACAGGGAAATGAAAAGATGTTAAAGATGCCAAACTTGGCCTGAGGACTTGGTATTGGTGAACTATTTCTTTTTTTTTTTTTTTTTTGAGACAGAGCCTCAAGCTGTCACCCTGGATAGAGTGCTGTGGCATCACAGCTCACAGCAACCTCCAATTCCTGGGCTCAAGCGAGTCTCCTGCCTCTGCCTCCCAAGTAGCTGGGAC